>JAKCPB010001272.1:0-159117 GCA_021442155.1 Cymbidium sinense | reverse complement strand
TAGTTTTTAGTATTTGTGGTTTAGCTTTTTAAGTTTATGGTTAAGGTTTTAGTTTTGGGTTTTAGATTTGGGTTTTTTTTGTGGAATAAATTCAAATTTAATATTTCTTCTTCAATTTTGTCAACCAAGTAACACACTAAGTTCTCTAGGACACAAGCGCTGATGTAGATCAAATATGAGCACGCATAGAGCAAATCAAAAATACTAGATAATTAGAACCGTCTCTACTATAAAGACAGAGTTCCATAAGCAGGAGATTGAATCAGTCGTTCTTCAGTTTCTCTAGTTCCTATCAAAACCACCCCGACCTCTCGAGTAGCGGGAACCACCATCATATCCTCGATATCTCCCTCCTCCACCACAGTTGTAACCTCCGTCGGTCCTCCTGCCTCCATAACCACCAATGCTCTGGCCACCACCTCCATATCCACAAGCACCTCCAGATCCCCTACCACAACTATGATAACCGCTGCCTCTGCCTTCGCCTCCACCGCTAGATCTAGACTAAGCCTAGTTGACGGTGTTGTTCCTGCCATTTTTTCCCATTCTTAGGGTTTAGGTTTATTTTTTAGTTTATTTAGTTACTTTAGGATTAGGTTTAGGGTTTGGGTTTTAGGGTTTAGGGTTTAGGGTTGTGGTTTAGGGTTTGTGTTTTAGATTTTATGCCTTAGGGTTTAGGGAAGATTATGGGTTTTTTTGGGTTTAGGGTTATGGTTTAGGTTGTATGTTTGGGTTTAGGTTTAGGCTTTTTAGGGTTTAGAGTTTAGGGTTGTGGTTTAGGGTTTAGTGTTTAGGGTTTTTAGGTTTAGGGTTTGTGGTTTGTAGGTTTGTTGGGTCAGGGTTATCAGTTTTAGGTTAGGTTTGGGGTTTATAGAGTTTAGGATTTAGGGTTTATGGTTTTTTTTAAAGATAAGTAAACCGGTAAGTTTATGTTTATTTAGTATATTTAGTTTATTTTTTATTTATTTTATTTTGGTTTATTTTTTATTTAGTTTAGTCTATTTATTTTATGTCTATTATTTTATTTATTTTTTTAGGTTTAGGTTTTATTTATTTTAGGTTTAGGTTTAGGTTTTATTTTATTTTTAGGTTTAGGTTTTAGGTTTTATTTTAGGTTTATTTTAGGTTTTATATTTTTAGTTTAGTTTAGGTTTATTTTTAGTTTATTTTATTTAGTTTAGGTTTAGGTTTAGATTTAGTTTTTTTTAGGTTAAGGTTTATTTATTTTAGTTTAGTTTATTTTAGTTTAGGTTTAGGTTTATTTTATTTTTTTATTTTATTTTATTTTTAGGTTTTTTTTTTTTAGGTATAGGTTTTATTTTTTATTTATTTTTAGGTTTATTTTTAAGTTTAGGTTTTCATTTTGTTTTTATTTTATTTTAATTTAGGTTTATTTAATTTTTATTTTAGGTTTAGTTTTTTATTTAGGTTTTCAATTTGTAAGTTTATTTAACTTTTTTAGTTTAGTTTAGGTTTTATTTATTTTATTTTAGTTTTCTTAATTTAATTTTATTTTTTCGTTTAGGTTTATTTTAGTTTGAGTTTTTTAATTATTTTATTTTATTTATTTTGATTTAGATTTTGATTTTATATTTTATTTTATATTTTATTAAATTTATGTTTTAGTTTTGGCTAGGTCAGGGTTTAGGGTAGGGTTTTAGGGTTTAGGTTTAGATTTAGGTTTAGCTTTAGTGCATTGGGTTTAAGCCTGGGGCCTTAGTAGCTCAGGTTTAAGCCCAGCATTTAGGGCCTGGGCTGGTTTGGTTTAGGGTTTAGCCAGGGTTTAGGTCAGATTAGGGTCAAGATCCAGCTGTTCATGGTTAGGTTTGTGGGTTTTTACCAGTAGGGTTTAGGGTTTTAGTTTAGAGTTTTAGGGCTGGGTTTGTTTGCCCAGGGTTTTAGGGCAGTGTGGGTTTTTAGTGTTTGAGTTAGTTTAGGGTTTAAGTTTAGTTTAGGGTTTTTTCAAATTAAATAAACCCAATGTGCTAAGTTTATTTAGTTTATTTATTTAGTTTATTTTTATTTTATTTAATTAAGTTTTTTTATTTTAGTTTAGGTCTTTATTTTAATTTATTTTTTTAGGTTTAGTTTTAGGTTTATTTTTTTTTATTTATTTTATTTTATTTATTTATGTTTTTGTTTTATTTTCTTCTTTAGGTTTAGGTTTTTATTTTTTTTTTAGTTTTAAGTTTTATGCTTTTATATTAGGTTTGTTTTTAGGTTTTATTTTTTTAGTTTCTATTTAGGTTTATTTTTAGTTTATTTTATTTTATTTATTTTAGGGTTTAGGTTTAGTTTATTTTAGGTTTAGGTTTAGGTATTATTTATTTTAGTTTAGTTTAGGGTTTAGTTTATTTTAGTTTAGGTTTAATTTATTTTATTTTATTTTTTATTTTTTGGTTTAGGTTTTTTTAGTTTAAGGTTTAGGATTTATTTTTATTTATTTTAAGTTTATTTTAAGTTTAGGTTTTTTAGTTTTTATTTTATCATTAGGTTTATTTTATTTTTATTTAACATTTAGATTTTATTTTATTTAAATTTTTTTTTTATTTTTAGGTTTATTTTAATTTTAATTTAGTTTAGGTTTTATTTATTTTATTTTAGTTTAGTTTATATTTTATTTTATTTTATTTTAGGTTTAGGTTTAGGTTTTATTTTATTTTTTTTATTTATTTTATTTAGGCTTAAGTTTTTTTATTTATTTTTATTTAGGTTATATTTAGTTTAGGTTTAAGTTTTAAGGTATTTTGGGCTTAGGGTTTAGGATTTAGGGTTTGGGTTTAAGGTTTAGGGTTTGGGGTTTAATGTTTATGGTTTAGGTCAAGGTTTGGGTTTTTTGGTTTGGGGTTTTGGGTTTTTTTTGGGTTTGGGTTTATGCTTAGGTTTGTGGGTTTAGGGTTTGTGGGTTTAGGGTTTAGGGTTTAGGGTGTGTAGTTTTATGTTTAAGGTTGTGTTTTAGTTTAGAGTTTAGAGTTTTTATTTTTTGAACAAAGCACAAATTCAGATTCAACATATCAACCAAGTAACACTCCAATTTTTCTAAGTCACAAGAGATGACATAGATAAAAATTGAGCACTCATAGAGCAAATCAAAGACCCTAGATAACTAGAAATGTCTCTACTATAAAGACACAATTTCATATGCAGCGGATCGGATCGACCATTCTTCATTTTCTCTAATTCCCTTTAGAACCACCCCGTCATCTCGTGTAGCGAGATCCACCATCATTTCCCCGATCTCTCCATCCACCACCACCATGGTTGTAACCTCCGTTGCTTTCTCCTCAAAAACTACCACTACTCCGTCCACTACCTCCATATCAACCAGCACCTCCAAATCCCCCACAACCACTGTGATAACTGCCACCTCTAACTTTGTCTCCACTACCAGATCTAGAATGAGCCTAGTTGACGGTGATGTTCTTGACATCAAGGTTCTAACCATTCTTAGGGTTTAAGTTTAGGTTTAGGTAATTAGGTTTTAAGGTATAGGTTTATTTTTTTAATTTATTTAGTTATTTTATGTTTGTGTGGGTTTGGGGTTTATGGTTTAGGTTTAGTTGGGGTTTAGGTTTAGGCTTTAGGCTTGGGGTTTGCTTTAGTATTAGAGTTCATGCTTTTAGGGTTTAGGGTTTTTTGAGTGTTTAGGGTTTAGAGATTAGGGTTGTAGGTTTAGGGTTTAGGATTTAGGTTTATAGTTTTTTAAAAAAAATTAAGTAAACGAGTAGATTTGGGTTTATTTAGTTTATTTTTTTATTTATTTTAGTTTATTTATTTTTGATTTTTATTAGGATTATTTTTTATTTGTGTTTAGTTTAGTTTATTTATTTTAATTCAAGTTTTTTTATTTTAGTTTATTTTTTTAGGTAGTAAGGGTTTGGGTTTATTTTTAGTTGAGTTTATTTTATTATATTTTAGGTTTAGGTTTTATTTTTTATTTTTACATTTAGGTTTAGATTTTTATTTTATCTTTTTAGGTTTAAGTTTTAGGTTTATTTTTGGTTTTATTATTTAGTTTAGGTTTAGGTTTATTTTTAGTTTATTTTATTTTATTTAATTTAGGTTTAGGTTTAGGTTTAGGTTTTATTTATTTTAGTTTAGATTATTTTAGTTAAGATTTAGGTTTATTTTATTTTGTTCATTCTTTACTTATTTTAGGTTTAGTTTTTTTTAATTTATGGTTTAAGTTTTATTTCTTATTTATTTTAGGTTTTATTTTGGTTTATTTTATTTATTTTATTTTTTTATTTTATTTTAATTTAGGCTTATTTTAGTTTTCTTTACATTTATTTTATTTTATTTAGGATTTTATTCTTTGGTTTATTTTATTTTTAGTTTAGTTTAGGTTTTTATTTATTTTATTTTAGTTTACTTTTTATTTATTTATTTTATTTTATTTTTAGGTTTAAGTTTAGATTTTAGTTTATTTTGTTTATTTTATTTTTATTTTAGGTTTAGTTTTTTTAGTTTAGGGTTTAGGTTTCATTTTATTTATTTATATGTTTTAATTTTAGGTTTCTTTTTAGGTTTATTTTATTTAGTTTGTATTATTTATTTTATTTATTTATTTTTTTATTGTACATTTAGTTTTTTATTTTATTTAGGTTCTTTATTATGTTTATCTCTTTATTTAGTTTAGGTTTTTATTTAATTTATTTTGGTATTTTTTTACTTTTTAATTTTATTTTTAGGTTTAGCTTTAAGTTTTAGTTTAGGTTTTTATTTTATTTTCTTTTTTTATTTTATTTAGGTTTAGGTTATTTTATTAATTTTATTTTTAGGCTTTATTTAGTTTCATTTAGGATCTTTAAGTTTTAGGGTTTAGGGTTTAGGGTTTAATGTAGGGTTTAGCATTTTAGTATAAGGTTTAGGGTTTGGGGTTATGATTTAGGTTTGGGGTTTATGATAATGTTTAGTGGTTTAGGCCTACCTTTAGTTTAGGGTTATTTAGTGGGGTTTAGGGTTGTTTAGAGTTTAAGTCTTTTAGGCCTAGGGTCAGTTCAGGGTTAACATTTAGGCTCAGTGGCCTGGGTTTAGGCTTTAGTTGGGGTTTAGATTTAGGTGGATTTAGGATTTTATTTGTTTGTGGTTTTTCTAAAATTAAAACCGAGGTTTAGGTTTATTTAGTTTAATTTTATTTATTTTAGTTTATTTTAGTATAATTTTATTTAGGTTTATTTTATTTAGTTTAGTTTATCCATTTTAAGTTTCTTTATTTTATGGTGTTTTATTTTAGTTTATTTTTTAGGTTTAGGTTTATGTTTATTTTAGTTTAGGTTTATTTTATTTTATTTTTAAAATTTAGATTTTATTTTTATTTTTAGTTTAATGTTTAGTTTTATTTTATTTTATTTAGTTTTAGGTTTTAGGTTTTTAATTTAATTTTAAGTTTTATTTGTAGTTTTGGTTTAGGTTTATTTTGTTTATTTTATTTTAAGTTTAGGGTTTAGGTTTAGTTTATATAGGTTTAGATTTAGTTTAATTTATTTTAGTTTAGGTTTAGGTTTATTTTATTTTGTTTATTTTATTTTTTTTAAGGATTTAGGTTTTATTTTTTATTTATTTTAGTTTTATTTTAGGTTTATTTTTAGTTTAGGTTTATTTAGTTTTATATATTTATTTTATTTTAGGTTTATTTTAATTTTATTTTAATGGTTTTATATTTTAGGTTTATTTAATTTTTAAGTTTTGTTTAGTTTATTTTATTTTACTTTATTTTATTTTATTATATTTTTTTAGGTTTAGTTTAGGTTCAAGTTTTATTATAGGTTTTATTTTATTTAGGTTATGGTATTTTATTTTTTTATTTTATTTATTATTTTTTATTTTTGGTTAGTAGGTTTAGTGGAGAGTGGTTTTTAGTTTAGGGTTTAGAGGGAGGTTTAGGTTTAGGGTTTTAGGGAGGGTGGGGTTTAGGTTTAGGGTTTAGGTTTTAGGTTTAGGGTTTAGGTTTTAGTTTATGGTTAAGAGTTTTTAGTTTTTTTTTAATAGAGAACAAATTCAGATTCAACATTTCTTTTCGATTCCATAAATTATGTAACAAACCAGGGAAGTGAGGTAATCAAATGACTTCCTGGGGCTATAAGCCTCGTTCTGGATGTCCTGCATTATATACCCATCTCCATTCAATCTTATATAAATCAAAACAAGATTAGAGGAAAGAGAACTCAACATTCATATACTTAAGCTATAAGCACATGCATTTCTTATGTATTTATAACTAGCATCATAACACATATTATTATTCATTTATAAGCTTTTGAAAACACATTTGATTTAATAATGATAATAGCCATGCATATATTAAATTAAATTAACACATACAAACTTACATAAAGGAAATCAATTTTATTTTACTTGATTCTCGCTACAAGAATTCAAATGATATACCAAATTTAACATGATTGAAAAGGGGACAATCAAATATAAGCATGTGATTCATTCAACCAAACTAGTTCTTAAGGACAATCAAATCAAATAGGATTTAAAGGCAAACTAAAAGCTTCTTTATTAATTAAGTATGGATTTGATTTGATTTAAAGATGAAAGAGAAATCATCACTTGTATTTTAAACCTATTCAAACATTAGTAATTTGATTTAATTTAAAGAAATGTAATTAATTTTTTGGGTTAATTATGTTGAACTCCTAATTAGATGAATTAATTACCCTTACCTATGTCACCTTAAAGTAATTATCTAAATAATTATGAGCCAACATGATATGCATGGAAAATAAACTTGCAATGATCCTAGAAAATAAAAGGGGCCTAATGCAATTAGCTCATAATTAATAGTTAATTAGATTAAGAACTTAATTAATTACTTTTATGGTTTTCCCATACATGGGGACCAATAATTTCATTAAACTATTTTAGTGTGTGATCTAACATCTCACCAGTGAGGGAGAATGGAGTCTGCCATTGCTCTCTTGATTCGAAGCTACCCAAGCTTGGATCAACTCCAAAAGGATCCCACACCTTCAGACATCATCGAGGGGATCCAACAATCAATATCACATGATATTCAAGTTTTCTTCAAAAGCTCCAACCCATTAAGGATCATTTTGGAAGCATACCTCCCTAGAGCTAAAGACTGGATCAACACTGAAGCTTCATCTAGTGGAGATGAAGCCCTATTGAGCAACAATTGGATCAATGTTCGCTTGAAAGGCTACGAACTGATGATTTAGAGCTCAACTTTGTTCGAAGTCCCACCTCCGGTGTTTGGGAAGCTTGGGAGATGATTTACTCTTGTTCGACGAGGCCAATGGAAGGTGCGTGCAAAGTTAATTTGAGTTTGATGGAGAAATATGGAAGTTGGGTCGGAAATGGGAGTGTCCTATTTTGGGATGGAAGGGAATGTCATTTTTGATCGAGGAATGAGCTTGGGAGCTTAAGAAATGGCTCTAGTAGTTGCCTTGGGTGTAGGCTCATGAATGATTTTTTGTGTGTTTGAGTGGAAATGAGGGGTGTATACCCCTTCATCTTAATCGATGGTGGGATCTTCTAGTGGTCCGCCATCTCGTGGAGTCATGGGTGGTAGGGAAGAGGTGAGTTGGCTTAGCTTGGTTGGTTGAAGGTTTGGAGGTGGATGCCAAGGAGGAATCATGGGTGTCTTATGGGTTTCAAATGCTCCAATTCCGGGGTGAGGTGATTTCACCTCCCATGGGTCATGGCCCACCCAACCACCCTATGGATCAGGTTGGGCTATGTCCTAGGTACATAGGTGGGCCATTGGGAGAGTACCAAGTGGCCAAGAAATGAAAATTACCACATACATAAGTGATTTATCTCATGTGATGCCCTTGACCTAATAAGGATAGAATGATCATTTGGCATTATATTTGATTTGGGCAGATTCTAAATGAGCCAAAAGTGGGTTAGCCTAAATTTCAAGTAATTGGAGTTGATTTGTTGTTTGGCTCAATTTGACTCATTTAGGTCAAATTAGGTTAAGTTGACCAATGGGCAAATTGGGTCAAATCAAGGGTTAGGTCAAGTATATATGATCATTTGGGATGTTTTGGTTTAATTGGTTTGGTTTCATAGATTTGATTTTGGCTCATTTGAATTCATTTAGGTCAAATGGGTTAAGTTGACCAATTTGACAAAATTGGCCAAATTGGCTTGGGTTGGGTGTTTGGGTTTAGTTGACCAAGTGAAGATGATTGTAGGCTTTGGTTTCAATTAATTTTGATTTGGTTCTGATTTAGGCCAACTTGAACCTTTAGGTCAATTTGGGCTAAATAGGTCAATTGGGTTCAATTGGGCCCAATCATGGCTTTGCTCAAGTTCAACAATCAATTTGAAATAAACTTGAGCCATTGGTTGCAATTAATTTTGTTTATATTTTGGTTTGACCCAATTTAGTCTTTTAGGTC
This sequence comes from Cymbidium sinense, assembly GCA_021442155.1. Lineage (NCBI taxonomy): Eukaryota > Viridiplantae > Streptophyta > Magnoliopsida > Asparagales > Orchidaceae > Cymbidium > Cymbidium sinense. The sequence continues at coordinate 150,736 of JAKCPB010001272.1, read as the reverse complement.
AATTAGGATTAACTTAGGTCAAGAGCCCAATTGGGTTTGGTTTGACTCAATTGAAGGTCAAGTCATATTCAAATATTGATTTTGATTTGGTATGAATCATTGGTTTCAAGGGATTTGGCTTAGGTTTCAATTTGGCTAGCTTGGGTTCATATGGGTTAAGGGGTTGACTTGGACAAATGACCAGGTTGACTTGGTTTGACCCAATTTGTGCCAATTGATCAACCTAAGGTGATCAACAATCATGATGGGAGGTTTTGATAGGTTTGGTTCAATCCAATTTGGGTAGGATTAGAACTTGGCTCAAAGAGTTCAAATTGGCCTTTGTGTAAAGTGGGCCAATTGGGTTTAGTTGTTTGATTTTGGGTTGAGTTTGATTTAGTTGAGTTTATATAGGATTTGGGATTGATATATAAATTCAATTGTAATTAGGGTTCAAATGTGTTTTGGTTCATTTGAACATTTCAAGTCAAAATAGTTAAGTTTTGACTTGGGTTGATTATGGTTTGGCATAATGATTGTATATTTCATTTATATTTATGAATATGATTGAAGGTAATATTGATTCATGAGAAAATCAATTTAATTTGGGTTTTGGAATGAAGGAATTTGGCTAAGTCCATGGAGTTGGGTCATGTGGCTTAGGTTTGGATTTTGATTTGGTTTGATATAGTTTTGATGATTAAATGTATATTTCATTTAAATTTGTGAAGATGACTAAAAAATGATTTATTTCTAAGAAAATCAATTGATTTTGACTTGATTTGGATTAAGATTTGGCTAAGTCTATGGATAGGTCAAATGGCTTAGAAGGGTTTTGATTTAATTTGATTTAGTTTGATTTAGTTTTGATCATTTGAATGTAGATTTGATTTATATTTAGGAAGTTTATTGAAGATATAAATTTATTATAAGAAAATTAATTGATTTTGGATTGATTTGGATTAAGATTTGGATAAGTCAATGGGGTCATATGGCTTGAAGGGTTTCAAGTTTAGATTTCATGATTGGATTCAATCTTTTGGTTTTGGAATTCGGGTTTGGATTTGAATTTGAATTTGGTGTTTGAATTGAACTTGAGGTTTGGTTTGAGAAGGTGAACATGGATTGGATTTGGGTTGTAGGGTAGGTTGATTATCCAAATCCCTAAGGCATAACCTAATCCTATGGTTAACTCTTCTAAGTATTTAGGATTAAAGTGTTTACCTAATTATTAGAAGTGTCTATGACTAGGGAAGTCTTAATGTCTAGAAGACTCCTAAGTCTAAGATGGGAAGATTGAATCTGCACTCCAAAAGTGAGGTCAATAGGCCTTAGGCTCCATAGTGTTGGAGATAGATGATTGGAAGATCGAGGCCAAGTTTCACATTATAGACTGGATACATCTTTCAACGCTTGCTTGGGAGACCATGGATACATGAGAACAACATAATTCCATTCTCTCTACATCGTGTATGGAGTTTATGAGAGGTGGGATCGCCTACGTGTCAAAGGAGATCTCAAGTCATTTATAGTTCACGAGGGGCATATATGAGGATATGGCTTACTACCTCCCTTAAAATCAATAAGTCTATTCTCATATAATTGGCCAAAGTTTAAAAATAAAAAAAAAAAAAAAAAAGAAAGAGAAAAAAAAAGGAAAAGAAAAGAGAAAATAAAAAGGGAATAAAATGGAACAGAAATAGACCTTGAGAAGGAAGTGGAGCCTGACATTAGATTCCACCCACAGTTCTTTACTCCATTAGAATATATGGTAAGACAACCACCTCCCATAGAGGAAGAGGTCACCAAGGGGTGAAAAGCCTCATTATTGGTGTGGTGAAAATATTCTTATACATTTCTTGCCTTCATCTATCCCCCTCCTTTCGAAAAAGAGAATAAATGAAAATAGAAATATATAAAAATATACGCCTTGTGTTGGGACACCACGTAGATCTGCAGATGTTCTTATTAAGATAATTGGGTATCAGATTGAGGAGAGGTGTACTATCTTGAGAGATAGAAGTCACCACCCTACAATGGACCTAATCACCCGAATAAGGACTCCTAAGGACAATTGTCTGCTTATGTACTAGAGATTCTTCCCCTACTTTACATGAAAAAGTAATGTAAGGTTTATTATAAACCGGGTTCATTAAGTTCCCTACAAGGGCAAGCCCCAATATTTAATTACATCCTAAGGGACGGGATCCCTTAGGAATACTCTATATTAAGGTAAATGATCATTGTCTCCAAAAATTTCAATAGATAAGACTATTAATCGATTAGTTTATTTTGGAAGATCAAATGGGATTGATCAAATAGAGAGACTTATTATCAAAACCAAAAGAAAGATAAGTAGAAGATGGCCACGATGATAGGAAACCTAGAGAGCATCTCAAACTATCTTATGGTTGGGCTTTACATTTTTGAAATTGATTTAATTTGTTTGATTTGAATTTTTCAATAGAAATTTTGTGATTATGATTCCACGACAGAAGATTATAGAAATGCCTAAGAGGTGAGGATTTATGATTATGGCCCACAAAGGAGAAACCTTAGAACCTAAATCTTGGGAGCTTTGAGGGCCGAAAAGTACAACCTAAATCTAAGGCAAAATGGGTATTTGGTTTGCCTTCACAAGAGAGGACAAACCACCCAATTGTTTTATACAATACTTGAGGGTGGCCAACTAACTCCTCCTACGGTTTCAAATTCATATAGGAAAGTCATATGCTTTATGCAAGATAGTTGGGTTGTATTTATTTAGAAAGAGACTAAGTCCTTAAACTCACTCCCTAAAGAGACTAGATCATGTAAGGACATGCTTCAAATGACCTAAATCTAATGCAATTCAGATTTCATTTAATTTTCATTTTGGATAATCATTTTGACTCAGGCTAATAAGATTCATATGCCTAATGCATGAGAAATGAGATTATTGGCCAAAATCAGTGAGAAGGGAGGAGCTATGTTTCCACCATGGCTCTCAAAGGTCAAGTTTTTCTAAAAGGTGGAAGCCATCCAATCAAGAGTGAAAATAATATGCATTTGTGCATGATCTTATAAAAGAAACGCTCATCCAAATTATAGAGTTACTAATTCTTTTATCTTGATTTTAACCTAAGCTTTAGAGGTTATGAGTTCCTTATTTTAGTTTTGAATTGCTAAGTTTGGTAAAATATTTATTTTTCCCTAAGAGCCTAATCCACATCCAGGCCACACATAAAGCAAGGAAGAAACTAGGAAAAGGATGTCACTTAATGCACAAGCTAAACAAATCATCAATCAATTTATAAAGCTAATCGCAAAAGAATAAGAGGCCATTGTGGTCAGGTACCACCGCATAAACAAAACAAATTGGGTAGCCGAGCTCTACCCTTATACAACCCGGATTAAAAATGAATTAAATACAATTAAGCAAGGAATTTATTGTTATGGGGGTCTTCAATCTTCATTTCTTCATTCTTATTTTCTTTCTTCTTCTTTTCTTCTTTCTTCTTTGGTTCCTTCTTTTGGATGGTTAGAAGGTAGATGCTCCAAAGGCTACACATGGTGAATAAGATGAGATCTTATGACCAATGTTCATCCTAATCCCCAAAACAATCTTTCCAAAATCCTAATTGCAAAAATTTACATGAAAAGGAAAAGTAAATCTGGCTAACACCTGCAAAACAAAGATTAGCTAAACAAATCACTAAATCCCAAGCATGTATATTGGACTTATCACCCCACACATGGGTGACTAAGTCCACCTGGCCTATTGGATTATTCTTAGGGGTATAAGCACCTGCACAACTAAAAGCATTTATATTTATATTTATTACAACGCCCCTTTAGCACAATCCCTGGCAGAAGATAATGGTTAGACTAAGATCGCCCTATCATTCATTCTATGCACATACATCTTAACATCTAGTATAAAGCATACATCACAAAATAAAAGCAAGCATCAAACCATGCACCTCTAACAAGCTAGAAGTGTTGACTTAGTCTAATGTGTGCTTTGGAGGTTTGTGTGGCATGCTTAGCTATGGCTTTAAGTTAGAATTCTCTAAGTGTGAAACATGTTAAACTTAGGGGAGGGTATCACTTAAGTGATTTAGTTGATTTGGGTTGATTTTATTTCATGGTTTGATTAGGTTCAAGTGAATCATACAATTAATTACTAAGTTATAAAGAGAGGGAAAGAGTAGAGAACTTTTCTTTCCTTCCCTAACCTAAGGAATTTCTAAAGTAGATTCATGTTTTGGTTTTTTTTAGTGAATGTTTTAATTAGGTGTTTTAATTAATCCTAAGTTTAGATGAACTCTAAACAAACCCATTCAAAAAGAAAGGCATTTTAAGATTAAACAAAATGAACTAAATTCACAAATCATACATCGCCAGTTCTTTCCCAACACGTATAACATGCATGTGGATGAGTCCTAAGCATATCTTTACATACAAATAAGAATGTTTAACACACTTTATGATGCACGCTAACCAATTCATTTAAGAAAATTTGAAAGTTTTTGATGCATGATTTTCATTAAGTAGAAAAGGGATTTCTTATCCAATTTTCACATGCACACATGAAAGTTGAAAAGGCATAAGTGAGTATAGCGCCATTGTTAACCAGAGATATAAGGTACATAACCTACTTATAGCTACTTAAAGCCTCACAACCTCAGGGTTGTCCAGACTAATATACCACTTTCCTTAAATACAAGCATGTGTACAAAAAAATGAATGGAAAAGAAAGAATGCAAAAATTTGTGTAAGTTGATTTATTTTGTTTATGAAATTTATATGTGCAAGCATAAGTATCCTTCTTAAGTGATAGTATGGAAATGAATAGGATGTGGAATTAGGAAACCGTTAAGTTCTTTTCAAATGAACTATACACCTTGCCAAATCCTAATCAAAACTATACTAAAAGAGAAGAGAAAGAAGACCTACACTAAGCACATCTTTATATTTTACTCACATGCAAACTTATAATTAAGATATAAGTAACACACTTTCAGTTTGGATAATTGATTCATATATTTTGAAAATAAATTTGATTTAATAGTAATAATAGCCACTCATATTCTTACTTTATCCAACACATGCAATTTCACATAAAGGAAACATTTTCATTTTAAATTTAATTTTTGAAAAGCATGGATGTATGAAACCACATGAAATACATATTTAGCATGTTGTGGAAAGAACTAAAGTAATGACAACATGTTAACACATTCACTTCAATTAAATCCTAAAGACAATCTTACGAAATAAGAGAGCTTTAAGTAAATCAAAGTTTATTTAATATAATTTTTATTTGATTTTAAATTTAATCTAATTTTGAAAATGTTGACTGAGTTTGTTGTTCCTAACCCATTACCACATGTGTTTGAATTTTTTGTTTTATTTTAGATGATTAGATTCATTTTAGATTTTGATTAGATTAAGGTATGAATTAAGCATATTTATTAACCCTTACCTACCACCATATAGTTAACCAAATTATTATGAGTCAATGAGATGACATAAAACCTCACAAGGAATGTAAATTTGCAATGCACCTAGGAAGAAAAGGGCCTACTTTAATTTGGCTCATGATTAATGGTTAATTAAGCTAAGGGGTTTAACATAAGTAATTTCAAAACACCCCTCACACATATGAGTTGAGCTTTGTTTTCCTTTATTGAACTTAGGCTCTTGAACACCTAAGCATCTACCCAAAGTAGATTAATTAAGTTCTCAAGAATTTTAGAAATTTTAAGAAATTAATTAAGAGGGTAATTAGTGAATTAGCCTTAATTAAGAGATGATTAGAAAAGAAAAGTTGGTTAATGGAATAGCTTAGTGTAAATGCCCCAAAATTATTCCCTAAATCTCTTATTCAGTGGATCAAACCTTAATCAACTTCAATAAGGTTTTAAAACACTAATCATACCCTCAATTAACCTTACATAAATGGTAATTAGGAAATGCATTAGCAATTCTCCCAATCAAGCAATCAATAAATCCCAAGAAAATTAGGGGAGGGAGAAGTCAGTAACTAAAATATACCCAAGAAGTTTGAGATTAATCAATGGTTTAATTAGGGAATAATTAGTAAATTAATATTTCTAATAAAACCTAAAAGTAGATAAAGATAATATTAAAAATACAATAAAACCAATTTTAGAATATTCTAGAATGAATTATCTTTCAGTGGAAATTTACATCATATTTTTTTTTTTTAAAGAGATATGAATTTTTAAAGTTTAAAGGATTAATTAGAATTATTTAAAACCTAATTAATCCTTTAATCTAATGGCGTGACACGTGGGCGGCTGAGTCAGATGCGCTTTCCATGCGTCAAGCAATGAGCGGCCACTTAAGTGTCACATGATAGCTTCGCATGGCGTCGGTGCTACGTGGTTTTGTATCCGCTATTCGATCAAGGATCGAACGACCAGGAATTAACCCATGATTTTAAAAGATGAAATAGGATTTAAAATGTGTGTTTAATCTCGGTCATCCATCCAAAATGCACGGATGGACGGCCGAGATCATCTCTATTCTTCACTGAGGAATAATGGAGACCGTCCACTTTCAAAGGGAAGATCTGAGCTCGATCAAGCTCATATTGGAATGAAACTTTGCACACACCATCTAACCCTAATATAATCACATCTAATAGTTGAAATTTCATGACATTAAACTTTCTTTCACAAAAGACCAACACACCTAGAGTTTAGTGGTAAAAAATGTCAGAGTCACAAGGTGATCACCGTCTCGATTCCCTTGGAGGAGCTTTTCTAGTTCGAGATGAAGCGGTGGTAAAATGTATTTCGAGGTTGAGTAGATTTCTCTATGGACCAACCCCTCCTTAGCTCCTTCTTTGATGGAATTAGACCTCCCTTGCCTTTAGAACTTGAGAGAGCTTAGGAAAGCTCACTTGGCCCTCCGGGTGGAGTGTGCAAAGGTAGTTGAATTGATTTGGAGTTTGGAAAAAAGTTTGCCAATCTATGGAGCTCCCCATTTTTCAAAGGATGAAAACCAAGAAATGCTAAATTTAAATCCCTTCTAGAGAGTTTAGGATCACTCTAATATGGTTCTAATACTCTCCCTTACTCAATCAAGAGGAAGGTAGAATTGACGAATTAGGGGGAGTATATCTCCCACTATGGTAATCGGATGGCCGAAGCTATGTTTTCTATTTTGATCCAATTGCCAAGATTGAATAGGTTGTTTGAGCAATTAGAAGTTTGCACATGGTCGGTTTGGGCTAAGGAGTAGAGTGGTAACCTCCCATGTGTTTCAAAATAAGTGGAGGGAAGTTTTCCATATGGCCAATTTGAGCAATGTGCTCGGTTTTGGCCGTGGGTCAATTTGGGCTGACCCAAACCCATTGGGTTGACTGCACCACCATCCATAGGGTCTACTTGACCTATTATGAAGGTATCAAGTTGGTATGAAGAGGACTTGACCAAATTCCCCATGGATTTGACCAAAATTTGTTCTATTTCCTAGGGGTAGAATGGTCATTTAGTTGATTTTTGAATTTGAATATGTTGGGTATGTTGACAAAATAGGTTTTGCCAAGTTTCATTGGATTTGGAGTTCATTTGGTATAGTTTGGCTCATGTTGACCCATTTAGGTTAAAATGGGTGAACTTGGGTCAAGTTGACCAATTGTTCAAATTGGGTCAAACCAAGGGTTGGGTCAAGTTCATATGACCATTTGAAATATTTTGATGGCTTTGGTTTGATTCAATTTGGTTTAGGTTTGAATTTGGCTCATATGACTTCATTTAGGTTAAATGGGCCAAGTTGACCACCTGACCCATTAGTGGATGGGTTTGGTTAGTCATATGTGGATTGGTATGTTTATTTCCAATCAATTTTGGTTAAGTTTGAATTTGGCTCAACATGACCCATTTAGGTCCAGTTCAAGGCCAATTGGGCTAGGTTAGGTCTAGTTGGCCAATTGAGGCTTTGGTCAAGTTCAACAAGTGATTTGGAATAAACTTGACCCATTGGTTTCAATCAATTTGGCTTAGATCAAGTTTTTGCATATTTTAACTTTTTAGGTCAAGTTGGGTCAACTTGGGTCAAGTAGCCAATTGTGTTACGTTAGCCTCAAATGTTGACTTGGTCAAGTTCAAAAATATGTCATGAATGAACTTAGATCAATGGTTTCAATCAATTTGGCCAATGGTGGATTTTGGCTATGTTAGGTTTCATTTTGTCTTAGTGTTGACTTGGTCAACCATAAGGTTTGACTTGGTTTGACCTAATTTGGGTGATTGATCATCTCATGATGATTGTTGATCATGATGAGAGGCATAGGTGAGTTTGATTCAATCCAATTTGGTTATGATTAGAATTTGGTTCGTAAGGGTACTTTAGGTCACTTTGGGTCAAGTGAGTCTAAATCGGTTAAATGGCTTGGTCAAAGCTTGATTTGAGTTTGATTGAACTTGTATATGGACTTATGATTAAACTACAAATCCATTTGCAAGTAGTTTGAAGTCAAATGGGTTTTGATTCATTTGACAATTTCATATTCAAAGGAAGAACATGAATGGATTTGGGGTTTGATTTTTGAATTGAGTTTTGATTTATTGATTGAATTTTGTATTTATATTTGGATTCATGATTGTAGGGTTGATTGAATCATGAAGAAAATCAAGAGTTTTATTTGAAGTTGATTTGGCTAAGTTCAAGACTTTGACTTGAGAATCTTAGGTAAGATTTTGTGTGGATTTGAGTTTGATTTTTGGAATTGGTTTTGATTGTTTGAATTTATATTTCATTTAGATATGTGAATATAAATGAGAATATAGATGGCTCATTAGAAAATTTCAAGGATTTGAAGTGATTTGATTATGATCTAGGCTAAGTCTTTTAAGTGGGAATTTAAATGACATAGAAAATTTTTAGAGTTTGGAGCTTGAATTTTGGATTTAGTTTGATTAATTTATATTTATATTTCATTTATATATGTGAATATAAATGAGTTATGAGAAAATCCCATGAATTTGAATTGATTTGAACATGATTTAGGCTAAGTACTTAAGAGGAAATTAAGGACTTTAAGGAATTTAAATTTGGAATTTTAATTTTTTGGATTTTATTTGATTGATTTGTATTTATATTTCATTTATATATGTGAATATAAATGAGAATATAAATGAGTTATGAGAAAATCCCATGAATTTGAATTGGTTTGCATTTGATTTTGGCTAAGTCCATGAAGGAAAATTTAAAGGACTTAGGAAATTTTATGCATTGATTTTGAATTTTGAGTTTAGTTTAAATTTATATTTCTTTTATATATGTGAATATAAATGAGAATATAAATGAATTATGAGAAAATCTCAAGAGTTTGAATTGGTTTAGATCCTGATTTAGGCTAAGTATTTAAAAGAAGATTAAGAAATTAAGAAAGATTTGGACTTAGGAATTCTATTCATGGGTTTCAATCATGGATTTCAATCACATGGAAATGATTTGAGTTTGGAGAAAATTAAATAAGATTTATTTTGAGTTTGACTTGAAGGAAGGAAGGTGAGGAATGGTTCAAGCTAAGGGTAGAAAAGTTTTCCTAACACCCTTAAGGCATGACCTTTTCCTATAGCTAAATCTTCTAAGTCTCTAGGGCGAGGTTTAATGTCCACTTAATCGCTAGATGTGTCTTAAGACTAAGGAATTCTTAAAGTCTAAGAGAAGTCCTATGTCTAAGATGGAGGCTGAGACCTCATCAAAAAAATAAGGTCAACAAAGGGTCAAGGGTGTGGTGTAACAACATCCAAGCTAGTGCAATGTGGCTCTACTTATGTCCAGATGTAATAGAGAGGGAAGAATCCATAGAGAGTGTGAACCTTTCACTAGGGATGTGTTCAAGTCATCCACAAGGGATGTGAGGTTTGATTTAATTTGAGTCTCATTGGGGAGAAATTTCCACTGGTGAAGAGTGTTGAATTTGTTGAATGTTTTCTTTTAGATTTGGGATTTTGAGATGGACCCTATTGGTTTGATGGACTATACTAAGTAGGAGCCACTGAGGCCAAGACCTAACTCAATCCAAAGGGGTAGTCTACTAAACACATAGCAGGACTAGCCAACCAAAGCGATGCCTTTTGGTATGCAACAATTGTACTAAGAAGAAAGCATAGTAGACTTACATCCTCCAAAGTAGAGACTAGTTACTAGGGTATTCTATTGGCAAGAGAAAATATTGAAGACTGTGGATGACTATTGATTGAATGGGGTGACTTAAATCACTCAAAGATAGTCAAGATTAATTTCATTTTTTTTTATTTATTTTGGTGGATTCGTATTTTAGATGGATTGAGAATGAGCTTATATTAGCCTAGGCTAATCTCAGATTTACTGAACCAAAGGGAGTAGTTTCCCGATCGATGAGAGAACTATCCGACCAAAAGAATTCCCTTCAGTTTGCAATGACCAATTGAAGGGAAGAAAGCTTAGTGACTCACATCTTCCAAAAAAGACCACTTGTATGATTGCTTTGGGCAACAAATCAAACCCAACCTAGAGCATTTGCGATAATCATGCTAGAAAGAATGCATCATAGCACATCTTTCAAAGAATCACTGTGGTAACTGCTTATGGTAATAATAGATTGAGCCTGACCTAAGGGCGACTGTGGAGTGAGCTCCGACCCAAGGATTTATCTCAACTCAGGTAGTTAGGCAATTCTTATTGAGAATTTTGCTGACACTGCCCTAAAGATAGGATGCCTACTTGGGAAAAGGGGCCCTTTGGGGGCTTCAATTCTTAATCCACAAGCGAATTAATTTATTTATTTTTTAATTTAGTTTGTTTATGATGGACCCTGTTAGTTTGTGAGGGATGAAACTGAGAAGGAGCTTATATTAGCCTAGACCTATCTTAAATTTTCTGAACTAAGGGAGATTCTACGCATCCGCTGAACAAATTCTCCAACCACAGGGGTGGTTACTATGAAAGAGGGACTGTCTAATCTGAATAGAATGTTCATAGGGGATGGGGCCGCTAGGGGCTTAATCCAAAACCCTTGGAGTAGATGACATGGCTAGTCATCTATTCAATAGGTATTCGGTGTCCAACTCAAAGAGAAAGCATGAGAACTCACATCTACCAAGAGTGGTGTATCCACTGGGTGAGTCACTGTCAGCATAGCGAACATCAACCAACCTTAGGTGCCCATTGGTTTACAACAATCACCAGGAAGCTGGGACTCAAATCCTTCTATAAGAGATTGCTGGGGATAATCTATCCTCATCGACAAAAGTTATCCGACCTAGGGTGACTACTGAGTGAATGCCACTAGGGGGCTTATATCAACTCAAATGTAGTCAAGAGGAAAGGAGCCTATAGGGACTTATCCTAAATCTCAAATGTATTCAACCTTGTTAGTGCATGACGGCTAGTTTAAGAAGAAAGCATGAGGACTCGCATCTTCTTAACCAAAGTAAACATGAGATAGCTTACTGGTTGGGTAGCAAATACTACCATACTAACAAGGCGCTCATTAGTCTGCAATGGTCAAGTTAAGAAGAAAGTGTGGGGACTCACATCCTCTAATAAGTGACCACCGGGTGACATACTCGCACATGTGTGACCCACCTAGAGTAACTAATGAGTGCCATAGGGGCTTGCTCCCACATCAAATAGCTTGAGATAAAAGATTTGTGTTTATTTTGTGCATGTGTCAAAAGGAATAGGATTCCTCTGGGTGACTCTTACACCTACCTAAGACACACTAAGGGTTTTAATGAAATGGTTCCATGGATGGTAAACAGTATTCCCACTATGAGAGGATGCTGCTTGGGTTCTCTCACACCTAACTTAGTTGTGCTAACCAAAATAGGATGCCTCTCAGGTTCTCTTACACCTATTATAATAGCACCAGGAGATTGTGTTTGGGTTGTGAAAGAGGGATAGGATGCCACTGGGGACTCTTACACCTACCCTAAACACGTCACTACAGATTTGCAAGACAAGCCAACAATGCTTTGAAAGAAGAGAAGATTTGATGAATGGAATCAAATTTTGTAGTTTTATTAATAATTATTTTCAAATATGGTTTATTTCATGGGTAATATTCTATAGATAGAGCCCATTAATTCAAGGGTGTTCCTCTTTACAATCAATAAGTGATAAGATCCTTTTGGTAGCTCTATGACATGGGGCCTTCCCATGTAAACTTGCCTCCCATCTTCGATGGTCAATAATTGGTCTCCTTTGACTAACACAAGTTCTCCTACTAAAAGACCTAGAAAACATAAGCAAGAATCATTTTGGCTTTGTACAACACGAGGTTCAGAGTGACTACTCCTCCAAACCTCTGAGCTCTTCTAACCATAACTTTCCATTTTGCTCTTTAGTGATCTTGCTACCCAATGCTATCCTTAGTGATGGGAGTCGAATTTATAAAGGTAGAATGGCTTCAGGACCATACACTAAGGAAAATGGGGTAGACTGAGTTGGAGTTCGGTATATGGTGCTGTAGGCTCACAAGGCTTCAACCAACTGCTCATTCCACTATCATTTGTTGTCATCAAGAGTTTTCTTTAGTATTTGGATGAGAGTTTTGTTGAATGCTTCTCCATTTGCTCGGGGGTAGTAGATGGTGGAGTATCTCCAATCTATACCATGTCTTCTAGAGAAGCTGTTGATCTTTATGCTTTTGAATACAGTACCATTATTGGATATAATTCATCGAGGCACCCTAAACCTATATACGATATGGTTTTTGAAAAACTACAGCACATGCTGAGCTATGACCTCTATGAGTGGGATGGCTTCTGCCCACTTGGAAAAGTAATCGGTGATAGCTAAGATAAATCGATGACCCTTGGAAGAAGGAGGATCAATCAGACCCACAATGTTGGTACCCAACACTCAAATGGCCATGAGGCCAATGTAGGGTGTAGAATGTTGGGTGGTTGGTGAAGGACCACACCGTGCACCTGACACTGATGGCATCTCCTAGCTACATCCAAGTAGTCTGTAATCATCGAAGGCCATTAGTATCCTAGTCTCTTAATCTTCATCTTCATCTTTGGACCAGATTGATGCACTCCACATAGACCTGAATGTACCTCAATTATAATTCCATGGGCTTCATATTTGTCTGAACAACATAACCATATTTAGTCAAAGGACCATGCATGGGTGCCATCAACAAGAGCGTAGGAGAGAGCTCTCTGTTTCACCTTATGGGCTTGTGAATTTTCTTGAGGTAGATTGTCGGTGTTCAGATATTCTATGAATGGTTGCCTCCAATCTAGCTCCTTGTCCATTTTGGAAATGGAAACCTCCCCTTCAAGAGAAAGCCTCTCAATGAGTTCAACATCAATAAGAGATAGGACTTGTCTATTTTGAACCCTTATTGAAATGGACTCATCTTCGACATGCCAACTCTTTGGCAAGTTAGGCCAAAGCATCTTTCTTTCTGCTGGGAACTTGTAGATGGTGACTTCAAGAATTTGGGCCAAGGTTCTTGGTATACTCATAGTAATGACTTGGGTTTGAGAACCTTGTACGACCCAACAATTTGATTGATGACAAACTCAGAATCCCCAAAGATGTTAATGCTCTTGACACTGATAGTGATGGATTACTCTAGACCGATAATCAAAGCCTCATACTCGGCTTCATTGTTGGTGCAGGTGTTGGCAAGATAGTATGAAAATCTCATCACATCAGGGTCTGGAGTTAGGAGAACTATTCCTACCCCTACCTTTCCTGGGAGAATAGGTTGTGATACTTCTCCTTTATGAAAAGAAGTTGAACCATCAAAATGCATCATCAATGGTTGGTTGTCACCTCCTTAAGTTCATGATTTGTTCATCGTGAGATTGTCACTAAGAGGAGAGGCAGTGCAATGGGTGTGATGCTAGGAAATCTGCTAGTGCCTGTCCTTTTATCACAAGGAGGGGTACGAATGTGATATCGAACTGCAAGAGAATCATGGACCATCATGCCAAACATCTAGATAGCATTGGCTGTGTCATGAGGTACTGTAATGGATTTGTTCAAGAGATCAAGTTCACCTTATGAAAAAGCATATAATGTCGTAGCTTTTGAGAGGCAAAGATTAAAGCTAAGCAATGTTTCTCAATGGGTTGATAGTTTGCTTCAGCAGGAATTTGATGATGGCTGAGATAGTAGAGAGCATTCTTCTTCCCTTCATCATTAGCTTGGGACAATAGAGCACCGAGAGAGTCATCCAATAAAGCAATATAAAGGATGAGTGGTCTGCCCGGGATAGGGGCTGCTAGAAGTGGATTCACCAAATACTGCTTGTTGTCTTCAAAGTAATGCTGGCACTTGCCATCCCACTTGAAATTGGAATCCTTTTTGACAAGTGCTGAGAATGGTTTGCATCTCCCCGATAGTTGGAGATAAAGTGTCTTAGATATGCCATCCTTGAAAGGATTTGAGTTGAGTTAAACTCTTAGGAGGTGGCATTTCTAAGATAACTTTGATCTTTTCAAGATCTATCTCTATCCCCCAGTGTCGGACAACAAATCCTAGGAATTTCCCTAAAGCAACTCCTAATGCACACTTCAGCGGATTCATTTTGAGGTTATATTATCTTATCTAATCAAAAACTACTCTCATGTCAAAGAGATTGTCTTCCTTTTCTCTGCTCTTGACTATTAGTTTATCAATGTAGCACTCAACCTGATGATGGATGAGTTCATTGAAGATTTGAGTCATGGCCCGTTGGTATGTAGCACCAACATTTTAAAGTCGAAAGGCATGACCCTATAAGAAGATTCGACGGGTTTAAAGTAGTGTTTCTTTCATCTTCAAGAGACAACTTGATTTGGTTATAGCTAGATGACTCATCCATGAAAGAGAAGACTATATGAGATGAGGCAATGTCCACCATTAATTCTAGTATATTAAGAGGAAACTCATCCTTAGGAAATGCCTTATTTAAGTCACTAAAATTGATGGATATGCTAATTTGGCCATTCTTTTTCTTAACTGGGATGACATTGGCCAACCAGGTAGGATATTTTTCTTCCCTCATGCAAGCAGCATCATCAGTTTCTTGACTTAAAAAATGACTTGTTGTTCAATTTCTAATTGCATGCATCTTAGAACTTGCTTAATAGGGGTGGTGTTAGGATTTATTGCTAGCTTGTGGACTGCTATGTTAGGAGATAAGCTGGGTATTTCTTCATAACTCCATGCGAAGCAGTCTTTAAACTCAATCAATAGCCTAACTAAGTCATTGGTTTCTTCTTCATTCAGCAACAAACAGATGTACGTCGGACATGGAATTTCTTCTATCTCTAGGTTAATTTCTTTAAACTTGTCAATGGTTGAATCTATCTCCTCTTCAAATTCTGGTGGTACCTCTTTGATTTGGAGATCATCTAGATCATCTGAGGTTTCTAAACACACATCCTCATAAGAGTTGGTATTGTGTGAAAAGAACTTATCATTTTCTAAATGATTGGTAATAAGTAAGCAGTAATCATCATCATCGACTGGACCCACTGTACCAATCCAAGTCCTTCTCTTGATTGTGCTTCCATGCCTGTATTATTCCATAGCTTCTCAAAGTACTCTGACCTATTCCTGGACCATGTGTGAGGAACTAAACCTTTATATATAAGATTATGAACATAAGGTGAGTAAAAGTAAAATGGTAATTCCATTAATTCTTTAAATGTATCCTCCTCAAGTTATACATCAATTTCAAGACTTGAGGATGATGATCCCAAAATGAATCTCTTCTGCTTCATGTCATTGGAAGACTTAGAGACTTCCTTAACTACCAAACCTTCAACTTTCTAAGAGATAAGTGAGGTTAGAGTTAAGGTTCCCAACTACAGCCTAATAGTTTCATATAAGCTTCATTCAAATACTTTGCTTTGTATGGATGCCTGGCCTTCATCTCTGTCTGGATCAAAAGTCACCTCTAATGGAACCCGCTGAGAGGGGTTGGTTGGTGTACTAATCACATTAGACTCATCCTCTGAGCTAGATTCCAAGTTAATGTGAATCGTAAGGGTACTCCTATGAACTAGAACATGACCTCTGTTGGTTGATGGCCAACCAGGGGGTCTTCCACCTCTGGTACTGCCTCTATTTTTGCCTCTACCTCTGCCTGGTGGAGGTTGAGCCATCCTATCCACATGTTCATATGATCGAATGAACTGTGGGTGGAATGTGATATGTGGATTTATTCCTTCTTCATTTCTCCTTTCTTGTTTAGTTGGATTTTTATTTTTCTTTTCATATTCTTTTGGCTTTTATTTTCCTTCATTTTCTATTTTCCTTTGATTTTGAGTTTGAATTTTGTCCAAGTTCATGAGAAAGGGTGTTTTGAGGAAGATAGTAGGTCGCATCCTCATAAATGTCAACCTCTCTAACTGAAAATGGCTTTTCATCGCCATTGACACAATATTCAATCTCATCTTTCTGAACTTTATATACTGGTGGAGGGAGGATGGAATTAACTTTTTCTGATGTATCCAAGGCCTATCGAGCAAAGTAGTGATCGAAGTATTTGAATCAATAATGTAAACCTTAGCTTCCAATCACCTATCTCTAAAGGTAACACTATGGAACATAAAGCCCGCTCACCTTCTTCATTGAATTCACTCAACATCATCCAATCTCCTCGGAGTGTGTAAATATCAATCCTCAAATAGGCAAGGGTCTTTAAACTCATAATGTTCACTGAAGCACTTGGATCCATAAACACTCTGATAAGTCTGAACTTGTCCATGTCGACTGTGATGTAGAGGGGACGGTTATGCTCCAAGTCCCCTAGAAAAAGGTCTTCATCTATGAAGGTGATCCCCTGAGCTTCTTTTGTGTAACATGTCTCCTCACCTATAGCGGTCAGCTGAGATAAACATATCTCTGGATAAAGGAAAGCCTTGAGTAATGATTCCCTCATCTCTTTGGAAAAGACAAGGGCATCATATATGCTTAGTTTAGATGAAAACTTTCTTAGATAAGAGAGGACATTATAGTCCACCTTGGGCTGGTCCTCCATAAGCATATCCAAGGGTGGAGCATCCTGTGGAGGGACTCATCCTCTACCAATGACTTGTTTCTCTATCTTGAGGTGCTACCCTAGAAGGTAGAACCTTGCCACTATGGAGGTTGACTTCGGTGATCTCTTGTGGTAATGGAAGGTTCTACCTGCACATCAGGATCACCTATAGCTTCTCCTATGGGACCCTCAGAATTAGATGATTCCAAGCCTATCTCAAGAGGTGAGGCCATAGTATTTAGAGTAGAAAGTCCAACCTGAAAAGAAGAAGAGATTTGTTATTATTTTTTGACTTGAAGAGTTATCATTAGAAATAGAAGAAGACAACCCATCGGCGAGATGTAATTCAAGCTTTATTCTTTAATTTCTTGGGTTTGTTTGGAGGTACAAAGTAGAAATCAAGTAAAGTGAGTGGTAAGGATTTGATCTTATACTAGTAGAAGAAGAAGAGCTACCTGAAGTGGAAGAAGCTTCTAGTGTGGAAGCTGTAACTGTAGGCTGGAGGCTGGAATCGATTGGTGGTTGCACTAATGCACTATCCTAGGTTGACACATGTTGTTGTTATTGCTGCTGCTGCTCAGCTCCCCCTTTCCTAGAGTTGGCACTAGCAACTTGCAAACCTTCCTTGATGTTGGAGATTTGAGCTGACTCAAGCACCTACAAGGAAAGCTTCTTGATCTTCTGGATGATCTTCTTAGAGGTTTTGGATAAGAAATATCCCAAACTTCATTAGTTTTGGAAGGATCACATGTATCCCCAAGGATTACCCTAATAGAACTAGATGGTTGTTCCACAAGGTATTCCTTTAGGATAACTATAGCACTAGTCTTAAAGTTATTTTCAAGCCAGTCCTTGAATGTGAAGCAATCCTCCAAAACATGGTCTAGCATACGATGGTAGGGGCAAATGATAGGATCATGACTTTTGCCTACTTCCTCCGGTCTCCTAGGCTCGGGTAACTAAAAATTTGGCTTCTTTAATAGATTCTTAAAGATCTTCCTGATTACCTCCCTCTTAAATGAATAAGGTTTGTTAAGCTTATCTAAAAGAGTAGGTGGACCATAGCTATCTAGCGATGGGTATGTAGTCCACTACTGCTGGTGGTATGGCTGAGGAGGTGGTGGTGCTCACTGTGGAGGAGGTGGGCTACTCTGGTGGCAGGGGAGGCTGAGGTTATGGTCTCTCAGACTGATCTCTAACTGGCTACTTCCCCTTATCTACCATTGTCACTACTATAACTTCTTCTCATAGACCTTCAACTTTGCTTTAAACAACTGGTCTTGAAAAGGCAACCATTTGGCTTCTCCTAGTAGACTAGCTGCCTTGTTGATTAGCTTCTCAAATGTCTTGATAGTGAAGCCCTTAAGCATGAAGGAGATCGAGACATGGATATTCTTTAGAAGAATCTTAATGGCATGCTACTTAGATAGCTATACCTCGCATTTCATACTCAGGTTACACCATCAGAGGACATAATCAACAAGGAACTCACATGAGTGCTTGTGCTACAATGAGATCACCTACAATAACCCTTTGCTGAGCTCCAGCAAATCTCTTGATAAAGTGTTGCTCTAACTCAGTAAATGTCTTTATTGCACTATTGGGCAGTTCAGCATACCAATCAAAAGCAATGCTAGGCTTACTAACAAGAGGCAAAATAGCAAAGCGCTGTTCCCACGATGTTGCAATAATGGCCTTGAAGTGTGCTATATCGCCTTGGGTTTTCACTATCATCAAAACTCTTAAGGAAGAAGAAACCTTTGGAATATTAGATTGAATCAAATTTTTTTGGGTAGGGTCTACCTTTGGAACCGATGATCCTCTCCGACTTGAGCTAGCTTCCTTCATTTTCTTCTTAACCATGGATCAAGTTTTTTTTGTTTGGAGGTAATTTCCACTACCTTCCTAAACATTCTAGTGCTACCTTGCTCAACAAGAAGTAAGGTCTTGGTGGACATGCACTAACTCGCTAACTAATGTATAGGGATGAACTATTTGGGCTTATTTTGAAGTACTAAAACTGCTAATAAGTCCTCTAACTTGCCATGCCATCCTATCTATTTGGTCATCTTTTTATTTCAACTGATATCAGAGGTGTTGGGCTAATTGGGTAGTGTATTCCTTAACAACCTCATCTCCTTCCATGGCCTGCTACTCCTTGAGAAGAGATCCTCTGGTATCTACCATACAGACTCCAGCTTAGTCTCCTAACAAATTATCTTCATTGGGGTCAAAGCTAACCTTCTCCTCATCTGACCAATCATACCCCAAAATCTCTTTCTTCTTTACTAAATAATGTGCTACTATATCCTCACGAGAACAGTCAATCTGAATGGGAATAAATGATCTCAACTGACCGGTGTGACCACTGTCATGCACTGAGAGGCACACGCCTGCTACTAGAAAGTCAAACCTATGAGGACTATACTCACTAAAAGAGACACACTCTTGACTATCATTAGGTTCAAAAGGGGTGACATTCTAGGAGGTTACACTATCATTGGTGTAGCCGGGCTATCATCTGCTACCTCTGAAATAACTGCTACCATCTCCACATTCTGTTGAACTAGCAGAGTTGGTGAAGGGATGCCACTATGCTTCGAGGTCACCACTCCTTTCGTACCACCACTGTGGAAGAAAATTGAGCGGGAGAGCTCAATCTCACCACAATAGGCGGTGTAGATGGGGTAGTTCCTCTGGTCATAGCCGGATCGCCAATGGGGTGCAGCTTTTCCTCGATATGGCCTTTCTAGCCTTTGATGGAACTGGAGATGCTATAACGTGGACTGGTGATGGTGGATAGGGGGTAGAGTGATGTGGTGGAGACACCACCGACTCTCTATGAACAGGAGCTTTCCTCTTGTGATGATTGGTCCCAATAAGTAAGATGTTGCCGGTATGGTTGGCTTGGGTAACATGGGAAATCAACAAGTGTGGAAGCTGTCGACTAGTGACTTAACCTTCGCCTATCTCTACTGGTAATATGAGCAGATGTATGGGCCTCTCTCTCTCCTAATGAATATGTTTCCCCACACTATAGGGGATAATGGATCTCAGATCAAATTGAGCTCTGGACTCTAAACGTTTATAAGCTCTGCCAACCTAGCACAAACCCATGAGGCCAAAGATGAACTCCTGCCGAAGTGATTGACGTCGGACCACTAGTGGAGGTGATGTGTGAATCCTCCTAACATCCTCTCTATCTGACCTAAAGAGAGGATGAAACTAGTTTGTTGTAACCAGTGGTGAAGTCAAGACATGAAACTCCTTAATAGCTGAACGGGCGATTGCCTCCATCTCCCTGGCAATCCTAGTGTGATATCACTTGATCATGCAGTTTTTTGTTCCTTCAATGTGTTCTGGTAGGATAAGAGGAGTGAGAGCCAGACCCATACTCAAGAGTAAGGGAGGCAAGCCCTGAGATCAGAGGAGCCTTACCCTTTGAGGGTACTGATGAGAGGGAGCTAAGTGTCACTAGGGCAGCATGAGAAACCACAGGGCATACTAACACTGGGGCTGGCATTGCTGGTACTATCACTACTGAAGCTAGTTGGACTGTCACTGCTTTTCTCTTCAATGAGGAGATGTCAAAATCAGAAGGTAGATCAATTTGGATGATGACTCGCGCCAATGGTCCTACTAAATCATGATGGGAGTGCCCTCACATGTAATCCTCACTCCCTCAAATCCCCACCAAAATGGATAAGTTATGTATGATCTAATCGTGGAAGTTGTCCAAAGCCAAATCCATGCCATCATGGAAAGTGAAATCAATGTTCATGAGCCTACCATTTTAACAACCGCAGACTAAAAAATTGAATTGTATTTGTATTGTAACTGATGGTGAGAATGAGCAATAGGAAATGAGCTTAGATCAAATTTCTATTTTTGTTGATTTTTTTTAATTTAAATTGAACATTTGAACCCACATCCAACATCTTGGAAGTGTTAAGTGGGGTTCAAATGGATTTGAGGATATTTAGAAATTTGATTGAAAAGAGGAATTTTAATATGAATCCAACTTCAACAATTTTGGGTATGATGAAAAATGGATTCAAATATTTTGAGAAGGATGCTTCCATAGGTTCATGTTTGTTTGAAATTAGATATTTTGATTTGAGGACCCTTTCCTTTAACAAATTTAAGTATTTTAAAGTAAGGGTCAATTGATTTTGTTTTTGATTTGGTGTTTTTATTTAGCAAATTTGGGTATGCTAAGTGAAGTGTTTGGAAATAATTGTTTCTTTTTGTGAATTATTGTTTGATTTTGAAAATTAGAATTCCCACTTAGAAAATTTAGGTATGCTAAGTGAAGAACCCAAGTGTGTTTTGTTTGATTTTTAAAAATAAGATTCTTAGCAAATTTGAGTATGCTAAGAACATCTTAAAGTATTTTATTTATTTTTTGATATTTTGATTTTTGAAAGAGTAGGATCCTTAGAAAATTTGGGTATGCTAAGGAAATCCTAATTTGTTTCATTTTTTTGTTTGATTTGCTTTTTGATTGAAAGTGTAGACTTTAGTTTAGCAACTATGGTATGCTAAATATGAAATTCCACTTAATTTTTTGAAATGGAGATTTCACTTAGAAAATTTGAGTATGCTGAATGATATTCCCAAAAGATGTGTTCAAAATTTTTGATTTGGTTTTGAAAATCGAAACTTCTCTTTAGCAAATTTGGTATGCTAAAGAATAAAGTTCCAAATGTGCTTGAAATTTTTTTTTTGAATTTGAATTTGGAGACTTCACTTAGCAACTTTGAATATGCTAAATGAAGTTCCAAATATGTTTGAAATTTTTTGATTTTAAATTTGGAGACTTTACTTAGCAAATTTGAGTATACTAAATGAAGTTCCAAATGTGTTTGAAAATTTTGGAATTTGAATTTGGAAATTTTACTTAGCAAATTTGAATATGCTAAATGATGTTCTAAATGTGTTTAAATTTTTTTATTTTATTTAGAATTTGGAGACTTCACTTAGAAAATTTGAGTATGCTAAATGAAGTTCCAAGTGTGTTTGAAAATTTTTTATTTTGAATTTAGAGACTTCACCTAGAAAATTTGAGTATGCTAAAGAAGTTCCAAATGTGTTTGAAAATTTTGATTTTAACTTTGGAGACTTCACTTAGCAAATTTGGGTATGCTAAATGAAGTTCCAAATGTGTTTGAAAATTTTTGGTTTTGAGTTTGGAGAGTTCACTAAGCAAATTTTAGTATGCTAAATGAAATTCCAAATGTGTTTGAATTTTGAAAATATAAATGTTATGTTTTAATTTTTCAAAAGAGGACTTCCATTCAACAAATTTGGGTATGTAGGAATGGAGGTCAATCTTATTTTTGGAATGTAAAAAATTTTTTTTTTGTGTGTGATTATTGCTTTTTGAAAGAGGGAATTCCAACTTAATCATATGTGGGATATATTTAAGTGGGATTTCCTAATTATATTATTTTTATTTAGGAATGACATCTTCACTCAATAAATTTTAGTATATTAAATGAAGATGTTCATATGTGCTTTTGAAAAATTTAACTTCACTTGAAAATGAAACTTCCATTCAATAGGTGTGGGTATATTGAATGGAAAGTTTCATATGTGCTTTTTAAAAATTATATTTTTTTGATTTTAATTTTGACTTCTAGAAAGATGATTGTTCATTTTATTTTGAAAATTAAATCTTCATCAAAATAAAATGAAAGAAGATGTCCATTTGTGCTTTTGGAAAAGATTGTTAGTTTTATTTTTGAAGATTCCTATGTAACAATTATGAGAATTGTTAGATGAGGGTGATTTTAGAAAATTTTGTGGAAAATATATTATTATGTGCACTTTTGAAAGAGAGCTTTTGAAAAGAAAGATTCTCATAAAAAATTTATTTTGTCTTTATTGTTTTAGAATGAACCTTTCCTTATCATAAAAATGACAAAGAGGAAGTCTTTAAATGTTTTCTTTTTATTTAAATATTTTTTCATTTTTACCCATTGGAGAACCCAACGGGGTTTTAAGATCGACAAGGAGTGAGATCTTGAAACTTAAAGATGTTGGCTAACTCAACTTAAGGATGAAATAAGCTAAGTGCCAACAGAAAGAAAGATAGTCTTTATTTCATACCAAAGTACAAACCCACTATTGATACTTGAAGTCAATGATCATTTACCAAAGATGGAGAGAGAAACCATCCCCAACGGAGTTGCCAAAAAAATTTGTGTTGAAAATTTTCTTATACATTTATTGCTTTTTGAAAGAGGGAATTCCAACTTAATCATATGTGGGATATGTTTAAGTGGGATTTCTGAATTATGTTACGAAGTGAGATCTTGAAACTTAAAAATGTTGGCTAACTCAACTTAAGGATGAAATAAGTTAAGTGCCAACAGAAAGAAAGATAGTCTTGATTTCATACCAAAGTACAAACCCACTATCGATACTTGAAGTCAATGATCATTTACCAAAGATGGAGAGAGGAACCATCCCCAACGGAGTTGCCAAAAAAATATGTGGTGAAAATTTTCTTATACATTTATTACTTTTGGAAAGAGGGAATTCCAACTTAATCATATGTGGGATATGTTTAAGTGGGATTTCTGAATTATGTTATTTTTATTTAGGAATGAAATCTTCACTCAATAAATTTTAGTATATTAAATGAAGATGTTCATATGTGCTTTTGAAAAATTTAACTTTATTTGAAAATGAAACTTCCATTCAATAGATGTGGTTATATTGAATGGAAAGGTTCATATGTGCTTTTTGAAAATTTTATTTTTCAATTTTAATTTTGACTTTGGAAAGATGATTGTTCATTTTATTTTGAAAATGAAATCTTCATCAAAATAAATTGAAAGAAGATGTTCATTTGTGCTTTTGGAAAAGATTGTTAGTTTTATTTTTGAAGATTCCTACATGAAATAATTATGAGAATTATTAGATGAGGGTGATTTAAGAAAATTTTGTGGAAAATATATTATTATGTGCACTTTTGAAAGAGTTCTTTTGAAAAGAATGATTCTCATTAAAAAATTATTTTGTCTTTATTGTTTTAGAATGAACCTTTCCTTATCATAAAAATGACAAGGAGGAAGTCTTTAAATGTTTTCTTTTTTTTAGATCTTTTTTTTATTTTTACCCATTGGAGAACCCAACGGGGGTTTTAAGACTGACACGGAGTGAGATCTTGAAACTTAAAGATGTTGGCTAACTCAACTTAAGGATGAAATATGCTACGTGACAACAGAAAAAAAATAGTATTGATTTCATACCAAAGTACAAACCCACTATCGATACTTGAAGTCAATGATCATTTACCAAAGATGGAGAGAGGAACCATCCCCAGCAGAGTCACCAAAAAAATATGTGGTGAAAATTTTCTTATACATTTCTTTCCTTCATCTATCCCCCTCCTTTGAGAAAAGAGGGTAAATAAAAACAAAAATATATATAAATATATGCCTTGTGTTAGAACACCACATAGATCCACAGATATTCTTATTAAGATAATCGGGTACGAGATTGAGGAGAGGTGTACTATCTTGAGAGATAGAAGTCACCACCCTATAATGGACCTAATCACCTGAATAAGGACTCCTAAGGATAATGGGTATGCTTTTGTACCAGAGATTCTTCCCCTACTTTACATGGAAAAGTAATGTAAGGTTTATTTTAAACTATGTTAAGCCCCCCATAGTTAATTACATCCTAAGGGACGGGATCCCTTATGAATACTCTCTATTAAGGTAAATGATCATTATCTCCAAAAATTTCAATAGGTAGGACTATCAATCGATTAGTTTATTTTGGAAGATCAAATGGGATTGATCAAAGAGAGGGACTTATTGTTGAAACCAATAGAAAGATAAGTAGGAGATGCCCACGATGCTAGGAAACCTACTGAGCATCTCAAACAATCCTATGGTTAGGCTTTACATTTTTGAAATTGATTTAATTTGTTTGAGTTGAATTTTTCATTAGAAATTTAAGGCTTATGATTCCATGACAGAAGATTATAGAAATGCCTATGAGGTGAGGATTTATGCTTATGGCCCACAAAGGGGAAAAGCTACTTGAGAACCTAAATCTAGAGGGCTTCGACGAGGATCAAAAGCACAACCTAAATCTAAGGACAAAATGAGTATTTAGTTTACCTCCAGAAGAGAGAACAAACCACCTGACTATTTGGACTTACAACCAGGGGTGGCCACCAACTTACTCTTCCCTATGGTTTTAAATTCATGTAGGCAAGTCATATGCTTTATGCAAGATAGCTGGGTTGTTATTTATTCAGAAAGAGACTAAGTCCTTAAACTCACTCCCTAAAGAGACTAGATCATGTTAAGAGATGCCTCAAATGACCTAAATCTAATGCAATTCAGATTTCATTTTATTTTCATTTTTGGACAATCATTTTGACTAAGGCTAATAGGATTCATATGCTTGATGCATGATAATGAGATTATTGGCCAAAATCAGCAAGTGTGTTTCCATCATGGATCTCAAAGGTCAAGCCAAGTATCTCTAGAAAAGGTGGAAGCCCTCCAATCAAGAGTGAAAATAATATGCATTTATGCATGATGTTATAAAGAAGTACTCATCTAGCTAAGGGGTTGCTAATTCTTTTATCTTGATTTTTAACCTAAGCTTTAGGTGAGGTTATGAGTTCCTTAATTTTAGTTTTGAATTGTTAAGTTGGGTAAAAGATTTATTTTTCCCTAAGAGCCTAATCCACATCCAGGCCATACATAAAGCAAGGAAAAAACTAGGAAAAAGATGTCACTTAATGCACAAGCTAAACAAATCATCAATCAATTTATAAAGCTAATCGCAAAAGAATAAGAGGCCATTGTGGTCGGGTACCACTACACAAACCCAAAAATAAATTAGGTTGCCGAGCTCTACCTTTATACAACCCAGATTACAAATGAATTAAATACAATTAAGTAAGTAATTCATTGTTATGAGGGTCTTCAAGCTTCATTTCTTCATTCTTCTTTTCTTCTTTCTTCTTCTTTTCTTCTTTCTTCTTTCATTCCTTCTTTTGTATAGTTGGAAGGAGGATGCTCTAAAGGCTTCACTTGGTGCATAAGATGAGATCTTATGACCAATGGTCATCCTAATCCCCATAACAATCATTCCAAAATTCTAATTGCAAAAGTTTACATGAACAGGAAAAGTAAATCTAGCTAATACCTGCAAAACAAAGGTTGGCTAAACAAACCACCAAATCCCAAACATGTATATTGGACTTATCACCCCACACATGGCCACCAGGCCTATTGGATTATGCTTAGAGGTATAAGCACTTGCACAGTAAAATCATTTATATTTTTATTTATTATAACACCCCCTTAAGCACAATCTCATGTAGAAGACAATGGTTAGACTAAGATCATTACCATTCATTATACACATATACATCCTAACATCTAGTCTAAAACATATATCACAAAAAAGCAAGCATTAAATCATGCACTGCCCTAACCTAAAGCTAGAAGTGTTGACCAAGTCTAATGTGTGCTTTGGAGGTTTGTGTGGTATGCTTAGCTATTTAAGTTAGAATTTTCTAAGTGTGAAACATGTTCAACTTAGAGGAGGGTTTCATTTAAGTGATTTAGTTGATTTTATTTCATGTTTTGATTAGGTTCAAGTGAATCATATAATTAATTACAAGTTATGAATCGATGGAAAGAGAAGAGAACTTCTCTTTCCATCCCTAACCCAAGTAATTTCTAAACTAGATTCATGATTTTGCTTTGTTTAGTGAATGTTTTAATTAGGTGTTTTTATTAATAATAAGTTTAGATGGACTCTAAACAAACCCATTCAAAAGAAATGCATTTTAAGATTAAATAAAATGAACCAAATTCATAAATCATACATCACTTCATTTCTTTCCCAACATGTATAACATGCATACGGATGAGTCCTAAGCATATCTATACATACAAATGAAAATGTTTACACACTTTATGATGCATGCTAAGCAATTCATTTAAGAAAATTTGAAAGTTTATGATGCGTGATTTTAATTAAGTAGAAAAGGGATTTCTTATCCAATTTTTACATGCACACTTGAAAGTAAGAAAGGCATAAGTGAGTACAACACCATTATTAACCAGAGGTGTAAGGTACAAGACCTACTTAGGGCTACTTAAAGCCTCACAACCTCGAGTTATCCAGACTAATATTCCACTTTCCTTAAATACAAGCATGTGTACAAAAGAAATGAATGGAAAAGAAAGAATACAAAAATTTGTGTTAGTTGATTTATTTTTTTTATGGAATTTATATGTGCAAGCATAAGTAACCTTCTTAAGTGATAGTATGGGAATCAATAGGATATGTAATTAGATAAGTTTTATGTTCTTTTCAAATGAACCATACACCTTGCCAAATCCTAATCAAAACTATACTTAAAGAGAAGAGAAAGAAGACCTACACTAAGCACAAACTTATATTTTACTCACATGCAAACTTATAATTAAGATATAAGTAACACACTTTCAATTTGGATAATTGATTCATATATTTTGAAAATAATTTGGATTTGATAGTGATAATAGCCACTCATATTCTTTCTTTAGCCAACGCATGCAATTTGACATAAAGAAATCAATTTCATTTTAAATTTTATTTTTGAAAAGCATGGATGTATGAAACCACATGACATAAATATTTAACATGTTGGGGGAAAGAACTAAAGCAACGAAAGCATGTGAACACATTATCTTTAATTAAATCCTAAAGACAATCTTATGAAATAAGAAAATTTAAAGTAAATCAAAGTTTATTTAATATGATTTTTGTTGGATTTTGAATTTGATTTAATTTTAAAATGTTGAGTTTGCTGTTCCTAACCTATTCCCACATTTGTTTGACATTTTTGTTTAAGTTTTAGATGATTAGATTTATTTTAGATTTTGATTAGGTTAAGATATGAATTAAACATGTTAATTAACCCTTACCTACACCACCTTAGCATTGTTAACCAAATAATTATGAGCCAATGAGATGACATAAAACCTCACAAGGAATTTAAATTTGCAGTGCACCTAGGAAGAAAAGGGCCTAATGTAATTTGGCTCATGATTAATGGTTAATTAAGCTAAGGGTTTATCTTAAGTAATTTCAAAACAACCCTCACACATATAATTTGAGCTTTGATTTCCTAATTGAACTTAGGCTCTTAAACACCTAAGCATCCACCCAAAGTAGATTAATTAAGTTCTATAGAATATTAGAAATTTTAAGAAATGAATTAAGAGGGTAATTAGTGAATTCACCCTTAATTAAGAGAAGATTGGGAAGGAAAAGCGGGTTTAGGGAATAACTTAGGGGAAATGCTCCAAAATTATTCCCTAAATCTCCTATTCATTGGATTAAACCTTAATCAACTTCAATAAGGGATTAAAATACTAATCAAACCTTTAATTAACCTTAATTGCATAAAGGGGGTAATTAGGAAATGCATTAGCAATTCCCCCAATTAAGCCATCAATAAATCCCAAGAAAATTAGGGGAGGCAGAAGTCATCCCCTAAAATATACCCAATAAGTTTTTGATTAATCAATGGATTAATTAATAAATAATTAGCAAATTAAGATTTCTAAGAAAACCTAAAATCAAAGAAAGATAATATTAAAAATCTATTAAAACCAATTTTAGAATATTCTAGATTGAGTTATCTTTTAGTGGCAATTTACCTCATATTTTTTTCCTTTAAAGAGATAAAAATTTTTAAAATTTAGAGGATTAATTAGAATTATTTAAAACCTAATTAATCTTTTAATCTAATGGCGTGACACGTCGACTGAGTTAGATGCGCTTTCCACACGTTAAGCAACGAGCAGCCACTTAAGTGTCACGTCATAGTACCGTGTGGCAGTGGCGCTATGCAATTTTGTATCTGTCGTTCAATAAATGATCGAATGGCCAGGAATAAACCCACATTATTAAAAGGTGAAATAGGTTTTAAAATGTGCTTTTAATGTCGACCGTCCATCCAAAATGTGCAGATGGATGGCCGTGATCATCCTTATTCTTCCCTAAGGAATAATGGGAAGATCTGAGCTCAATTGAGCTCAAATTGGAATGAAACTTTGCACTCACCATCTAACCTTAATGACAATCACATCTAATGGTTGAAATTTTATGCCATTAAACTTTCTTTCACAAAGGACAAACACACATGGAGTTTGGTGGTCAAAATTGTCTAACCTCACCGCCGACATTGGAGGAGCTTCAGTTGAGACAAAGCGTGGTAAAAGTATTAGTTCATGAGGTTGAGAAGATTTCCAATCCAATCCCTCCTTAGCTTCCTGGCTTTGATCAAATTAGACCTCCCCTTGCCTTTGGAACTTTAGAGATAGCTTAGGCAAGCTTGACTTGGCACTCTGGTGGAGTGTGCAAAAGTAATTGAGTTGATTTGGAGTGTGGAGAAAGTTTGCCAATCTATGGTGCTCCCCTATTTTCAAAGGATGAACACCGAGAAATGATAAATTCAAATCACTTATAGTGAGCTTAGGATCACTCTAAGATGGCTCCTAACACTCTCCCTTACTCAATCGACAGTGCATAAGTTAAAATTGAAGTGAATTAGGGAGAGCATATCTCCCCTTATGGAAATCGGATGATTGAAGCTATGTTTTCTATTTTTATCCAATTGGAAAGATTGAAAGGGCTGTTTGAGCTATTAGAAGTTTGCACATCGTCGATTTGGGCTAAGGAGTGGAGTAGTAAACTCTCATGTGCTTCAAAATAAGTGGAGGGAAGTTTTCCATATGGCCAATTTTAGCCATGTGCTTGGTTTTGGCCTTAGGTCAATTTGGGCTGACCCAAACCCATTGGGTTGGGTGCGCCACCCTCCATAGGACCTACTTGACCTATTAGGAAGGTATCAAGTTGGTATGAGGAGGACTTGACCAAATTACCCATGGATTTGACAAAAATTTGTTCTACGGCCTAGGGGTAGAATTTTCATTTAGCTAATTTTTGAATTTGAATATGTTAGGTATGTCGAGAAAATAGGTTTGGCGAAGTTTCATTGGATTTTGAGTTCATTTGGTATTATCTGGCTCATGTTGACCCATTTAGATCAAAATAGATCAACTTGGGTCAAGTTGACCAATTGGTCAAATTGAGTCAAACCAAGGGTTGGGTCAAGTTCATATAACAATTTGAAATGTTTTGGTGGCTTTGGTTTGATTCAATTTGTTTTAGGTTTGAATATGGCTCATATGACTTTATCTAAGTCAAATGGGTCAAGTTGACCAATTTGACCCATTTGACCTATTTGAACTAGGTCATGGTTAAGTGTAGGTTTAGTTAGTCATATGAAGTTGATTGGTATCCTTGTTTCCAATCAATTCTACTTAAGTTTGAATTTGGCTCAACATGACCCCTTTAGGTCAAGTTGGGTTCAAGGTCAATTGGGCTAGGTTAGGTCTAGTTGGCCAATTGAGGCTTTGGTAAAGTTCAACAAGTGATTTGGAATGAACTTGACCCATTGGTTTCAATCAATTTGGCTTAGGTCAAGTTTTGGCACATTTTGACTTTTTAGGTCAAGTGGCCAATTGGGCTAGGATAGGCTCAAATGTTGACTTGGTCAAGTTCAAACATAGGTCATGAATGAACTTAGATCAATGGTTTCAATCAATTTGGCCTATGGTGGATTTTAGCTATGTTAGGTTTCATTTTGGCTAAGTGTTGACTTGGTCAACCCTAAGGTTTGACTTGGTTTGACCCAATTTGGGTGATTCTCATGATGATTGTTGATCATGATGAGAGGCATAGGTTAGTTTGATTCAATCCAATTCGGTTAGGATTAGAAATTGGCTCATAAGGGTACTTTAGGTCACTTTGGGTCAAGTGGGCCTAAGTGGGTCAAATGGCTTGGTGAAAGCTTGATTTGAGTTTGATTGAACTTGTATATGGACTTATGGTTGAAATATAAATCCATTTCCAATTGGTTTTAAGTCAAATGGGTTTTGATTCATTTAACAATTTCATATTCAAAGGAAGAACATGAATGGATTTCAGGTTTGATTTTTGAATTGAGTTTAGATTTAGTGATTAAAGTTTGTATTTATATTTGGATTCATGATTGTAGGGTTGATTGAATCATGAAGAAAAATCAAGAGTTTGGCTTGATTTGAAGTTGATTTGGCTAAGTTCAAGACTTTGACTTGAGAAGCTTAGGTTGGAATTTGAGTGGATTTGAGTTTGATTTTTGGAATTGGTTTTGATTGTTTGAATTTATATGTCATTTATATATGCGAATATAAATGAGAATATAGATGGGTCATGAGAAAATTTTGAGGATTTTAAGTGATTTGATTATGATATATGCTAAGTCTTTTAAGAGGGAATTTAAAGGGCTTAGGAAATTTTTGGAGTTTCGAGCTTGAATTTTGGATTTAGTTTGATTGATTTATATTCATATTTTATTTATATATGTGAATATAAATGAGAATATAAATGATTTATGAGAAAATCCCATGAATTTGAATTGATTTGAACATGATTTAGGCTAAGTCCCTAAGAGGAAAATTAAGGACTTAAGAAGGATTTTAAATTTGGAATTTTAATTTTTGGATTTGAATTGACTGATTTGTATAAATATTTCATTTATATATGTTAATATAAATGAGAATATAAATGAGTTATGAGAAAATCCCATGAATTTTAATTGGTTTGCATTTGATTTTGGCTAAGTCCATGAAGGAAAATTTAAAGGACTTAAGAAATTTTCCTAACACCCCTAAGGGATGACCTATTCCTATGGCTAACACTTCTAAGTCTCTATGGCTAGATTGAGTGTTTACCTAATCACTAGATGTGCCTTAAGACTAAGGAACTCTTAAAGTCCAAGAGAAGTCCTATGTCTAAGATGGAGGGGTTGAGAGCTCATTCTAAAAATAAGGTCCACAAAAGGGCCCAATTGGTATAGTGTGACTGACAAAGAACACTGCATGTATTAGTGTTGACCAAAATGATCAACAACACCAAGATATCACAAGCACTAAAAGAAATAATATATCCCTAACCAAGGTGCTTAAATAATCCAGAGCTTAGTGCAATGTGGCTCTACTTATGTCCAAGACATAAGAGAGAGGGAAGAATCCACTATGGGATAAGGTGTGAACCTTCCACTAGGGAATTAGGTTCAAGTCATCCCAAGGAGATGAGAGGTTTGATTTAATTTGAGTCTCACTAGGGAGAAATTTCCACTGGGGAAGAGGGTTGAATTTATTTGAATTTTTTTAGATTTAGGATTTTTGAGATGGACCGTGTTGGTTTCATGGATGCATGTAGAGCGAGGCCATGACCTAACTCAGATTTATGAATTCAAAGGGGTAGTATACTAAACACATAGTAGGATAGCCAACAAAAGGGATGCCTTTCGGTATGCAGCAACTGTACTAAGAAGAAAGTGTAGTAGACTTACATCCTCCAAAGTAGAGACTAATTCCTGGGGTAATCTAATGACAAGACAACAGATTGAACCCGACCTAGGGCTGACTATTGAGTGAATGCCGCTAGGGGACTTAGATCAGCTCAAAGATAGTAAGATTAATTTCATTTTAGATTTATTTATTTTGATGGATTTTATTTGTTTGTGATGGATCATACTGAGAAAGAGCTTATATTAGCCTAAACTAATCTCAGATTTACTGAACCAAAGGGTGCAGCTTCCTGGCCGATAGGAGAACTATCTGACCAAAGGTGTGCCTTTTGATTTGCAATGATCAATTGAGGGGAAGAAAGCTGGGGATTCACATCTTCCACTAGAAAAGAACATTGGGGTTATCGGTTGCTTTGGGCAACAAATCGAACCTGACCTAGGGCTACCTGTTGGTCTACAACAATCATGATAGAAAGAATGCATCATAGTCTTACATTTTTCAAAGAAGAATGATTTCTAGGGTAACCTGCTTATGGAAAAAATAGATAGAACTTGACATAAGGGCGATTGTGGAGTGATCACAAACCCAAGGATTTATCTTAACTCAGGTAGTCAGACAATTCTTATAGGGAGTTTGGCTAACACTGCCCTAATGATAAGATGCCTGCTTAGGAAAAGGGACTCTTTGGGGGCTTGAATTCCTAATCCATAAGTGAATTAATTTATTTTTTTATTTAATTTAGTTTATTTATCATGGACCCTATTAGTTTGCAAGGGATCAAACTGAGAAGGAGCTTATATCAGCATAGATCTATCTCAGATTTACTAAACCAAGCTAGAATCCATAAGTGATTTTTCTCTTTAGTGATCTTGCTACCCAATGCTATCCTTAGTGATGGGAGTTGAACTTCTAATGGTAGGACGGATTCAGACCCATACACTAAGGAATATAGGGTAGACTGAGTTAGAGTTTGGTATGTGGTACGATAAGCCCACAAGGCTTCAACCAACTACTCATTCCACTATCATTTATTGGCATGAAGAGTTTTCTTCAGTATTTGGATGAGAGTTTTGTTGAATGCTTTTAAGCCATTTGCTCTAGGGTTGTAGATGGTGGAGTATCTCCAATCTATATGTCTTCTAGCAAAACTGTTGATCTTCATGATTTTGAATACAATACCATTATCAAATATAATTCATCGAGGCACCCCAAACCTATATACGATATAGTTCCCAAAAAATTGAAGCACATGCTGAGCTGTGACCTCTCTGAGTGGGATGGCTTCCTCCCACTTGGAAAAGTAGTTGGTGGATGCTAAGATGAATTGATGACCCTTGGAAGAAAGAGGATCAATTAGACCGACAATGTCTTTACTCCAACACTCAAATGGCCATGAGGCCATTGTAGGGTGTAGAATGTCGATTGGTTGGTGGAGGACCACACCGCAGTGCACTTGACACCGATGGCTTCTCCTAGCTATATCAATGTAGGTAATAGTCAAAGGCAGTATCTTAGTCTCTTGATCGTCCTTCATCTTCAAACTAGATTTATGCACTCCACATAGACGTGAATGTACCTCGCTTATAATGCCAAGGGATTCATGTTTGTCTAAACAATGTAACCACATTTGGTCAAAGTATGGGCAGGTGCCATCAACAATAGTGTAGGAGAGAGCTCTATGTTTCACTTGATGGGCTTATGACTTTTCTTGATGTAATTTGCTAATATTCAAATAATCTATAAACAGTTTCCTCCAATCCAGCTCCTTGTCCATTTAGGCAATGGAAACCTCCCCTTCAAGGGAAAGTCTCATGATAAGTTCAACATTAATTAGGGATAAGACATGTCTATTTTGGACCCTATTTGAAATGGACTCATCTTCTGGATTCGCCAACTCTTTAATAAGTTTGGCCAAAGCATCTGCTACTGTGTTCTCTATTTGGGGAACCTTGTAGATAGTGACTTCATGAATTTGCCAGCTTCATGGATACTTGTAGAAATGATGCTTGGGATGAACCCTAAGACCCCACAATTTGGAGGGTTATAAAATCCCATCAAAGCATGACAATGCCTCTCTCTTTATAAAGAATCCTTTCTGAAAAAGTTTCTCTCCTCATGGCTTCTTTCTCAAGAGTTAAGAATCATCAAAGTCCTTAAAGGTGTATAAATATTAAATAAGATTTCTTTGGGATCATTTTTATGAATATGAGAATGCATAGATAAAATTATGAGAGATATATTTGAAAGATTTTGCAAAAGTGAGATTAAAGCTAAATAATGTTTCTAAATGGGTGGATAGCACAAGAATGTGATGATACTGATAGTTAGAGAGCATTCTCCTTCCCTCATTGGGCCACCAGAGAGATTCATCCAATACAAAGAGAGAGGATGAGTGGCCCTGTGATAGGGATGCTAGAACTTCACCAAATACTTCGATGTCTTCAATGGCATGCTTGCACTTACCATTCCACTTGAACTTACCATCCTTCTTAGTGTCGAGATTGGTTTGCTCTACAAGGTTGGATATAAAGCATCTTAGATACACCATCCTTGAAAGGATTTGAGTTGAGTTAAACTCTGGAGGTAGCATTTCTAAGATAGCTTTGATCTTTTCAGGACCTATCTCTATCCCTTAGTGTCGGACAACAAACCCAATGAATTTCCCTGCTTCTAATGCACATGGGATTCATTTTAAGGTTATATTATCTTAACCATTCAAAAACTACTCTCAAATCAAAGAGATGGTCTTTCTTTTCTCTTCTCTTAACTACTAAATCATCAACGTAGCACTCAACCTGATGATAGATGAGTTCATTGAAGATCTGAGTAATGGCCCATTGGTTTGTAGAACCAGCATTTTAAAGGCTGAAAGGCATGACCCTATAACAGAAGATTTCTATCGAGGTTCAAAAAGTAATATTTATTTCATCTTCAAGAGACATATTCATTTGGTTATAGCTAGATGACCCATCCATGAAAGAGAAAACATGAGAGGTATTTCCACCATTAATTATAGTATACGAAGAGGAAACTCATCCTTAGGACATACCTTATTTAAGTCCCTAAAATCGACGCATATATGAATTTGGCCTTTCTTCTTCTTAACTGGGATGACACTGGTTAACCATGTAGGATATTTTTCATCCTTGATTAAACCAACATTGATCAGTTTCTTGACCTAAGAAATGACCTGTTGTTCGATTTCTAGTAGCATGTATCTAAGAACTTGCTTAATAGTGGGATCTATTGCTAGCTTGTGGACTACTAAGTCAAGAGATAATCTGTATTTCTTCATAACTCCATGAAGTCTTTAAACTCAATAGATAACTAAGTCATCGTTTCTTCTTCATTCAGTAATGAACTAATGTACGTCGGGCGTAGATTTTCTTCTATTCCGAGGTTAATTTCTTTAAGCTTGCCAATTGTTGAATCTATCACCTCTTCAAATTCTGGTGGTACTTCTTTGATTTGGAGATCATCTAGATCATCTGAGGTTTCTAAACACACATCCTCATAAGAGTTGGTGTTGTGTGAAAAGAACTTATCAGACTCCAAATGATTGGTAACTAAAAGAATCATTATCATCGACCGGACCCACTATACCAAATCTTATGCCTACTTGATCTTCCTTGCGTATTTTAGCTCATAGCTTTACTCGACCACCATGTATGAGGAATTAAACCTTTATGTATAATATTATGAACACAAGGTGAGTAAAAGTAAAATGGTAATTCCATTAATTCCTTAAATGTAACCTCCTCAAGTTCTACATCAACTCAGAACTTGATGATGATCCCAAAAAGAATATCTTCTGTTTCATGTCATTGAAAGACTTAAGGACTTCCTTAACTACCAAACCTTCAACTTTCTGAGATGTAAGTGAGGTTAGAGCTGAGTTTTCCAGCTACTGTCTAATAGTTTCATATAACCTTGATTCAAATACTTTGCTTTGTTTGGAGGTCTGGTCTTCGCCTCTGTCTGGATAGAAAGTTACCTCCAATAGAACCCACTGAGAGGGGTATTGAATCACAATAGACTCATCCTCTGAGCTGGATTCCAAGTCTATGCGAATAGTAATGGTACTCCTATGAATTGGAACACGACTTCTGTTGGTTGATGGCCAACCAAAGGGTCTTCCACCTTTGGAACTACATGTATTTTTTCCTATGCCTCTGCCTGGTGGAGGTTCAGCCATCCTACCTTGGCTTAATTAGCCTCATGCTCAATTCGATTAATTTTGATGATAACAAACAAATGCTTGGATGTTCTAATGAATATTTTTATATAGTTCAGATATATCAATTGCTAATTACATATCCAATACATCTCATAATATGTTTGAGAAAATTGCAAGAGTAGAAGAATGAAAAGGATAATGTGAAGCTCAATATACAATATTTTGGGTTATATGACTATTCATATGAGTCATTGGCACGAATCAATTTGCTCACAACTTAACATATTATTTTAATGAGGTTAATTTATATAAAGCTTTATTTAATTAGCATTCAATTATATGTTTCATACATAGCATTAAAATTGTCAAAGTAATAAATGATAAAAACTATTAAGTATAATTATTTTATTTACTTAATATAATTAAG
Organism: Cymbidium sinense; assembly: GCA_021442155.1. NCBI lineage: Eukaryota > Viridiplantae > Streptophyta > Magnoliopsida > Asparagales > Orchidaceae > Cymbidium > Cymbidium sinense. The sequence goes on along the minus strand of JAKCPB010001272.1, from coordinate 113,759 downwards.
TCTTTAATTTAATTTGCTGGTTATAAGATAACTAACATATTTATGATTATATATAAATTATATCATAATTTTAAATGTCACATGTCAAAATTAACAAAAATATATAAAATTTTGTATTTTAGCCAAAGTCATTGTTTAATCAAAGAATTCATATCTGATTTTATCTCCATCGGATTCCTTGGATTTTTTCCTTTAAAATAAGTGGTTACATGATCCACTTGCATTAAAATTGAATTTATTATGATTTTTTAAACATTACCGATTTTAATAATGGATGCATGCTACATGCTTTGAATATATTAAGAGCTACATTTGATTACTTTTGAGTTTCCCATGTGAATAGCCGAATTTTTGCTGCTAAATTTAATATTTTTTTAATATAAATTATATTTTTATTGAATATTAAATTATTACATGATAGCATGAGGTTTGTATAATATATTTCTTTGAAATAATTTTTTAAAAGACCTTCTTGCCTATAAATAGCCCTCATTCTCTTCATGAAAGCATCCCTCATTCAAAATTCAAAATCTCTCCAGCAAATCTAAGAGAAAATCTCTTAAATGTTCCTTCCAAGTGTTCTCCAAATATTGCAAGATCAAATCCTTGGTTTGGAAGCTTCAACATCTTCAACTAAGCAAGCCTTTTAAATTACTTGAGTTTGTTTTCTTGATCTTACTTCTTAGTTGTTCATGCTATTTTCACCATCTATTTCTTCTTCTAATTTATACTTTTGGTGGATTAGTCTTTGAACATTGGTTTTCACATCAAAGTTTCTCAATCATTTTTTTTGGTGCAAAACTCTTGTGATAATTTGTAGGATCTATTTCAACTTGCTGAAATTTTAGCTTCCTACAAATTTCTTTTGGTTTCTTGAAATATTTCTTCTTTGGTCTTATTTTGAAAGATCATTTATTCTTAGATCTATTTTAGAAGTATATTTTAAGCATTTTAAAATAAATTATTGTGCTGAAATTATTTGTATTTGTTAGATCTCTCTTTTAATTGAAAGCTTACTAGCAAACTTAGATCTATCATATACTTATTTTTTTTTTTGTGATCATTAGCATTAATTGAAAGAATCTTTTGGTTAAAATAAATTACTTCTTGCTGAAATCTATTTTATTATGAAAAGAATATTGTGAATTTATTTTGAAATCATTTTGTATTATTCTACAAATTATAATAACATAAACATCCTAGTAAGATCACTTTAAGATATTTATTTTATTAAGTGAGCATTTTGCCTTGCCAAATTTTTTAAGTTGTAAAGTGATCATTTATAAGTTGTGAGATCACTTTTTGAATTTGATAGCTTGGTATATTTGTGAGAGATTTACTTTATCAAAATTTATTATTTTGTATTTTTTTTTGTGTTGTAAAATTTATTTTGGGGTTGTACTGCCTTGTAGAGAGTACATATTGTAGGGTTGTACTACCTATTATAGAGTACTTTTGTAAACCATTTTTCATTTAGTGGATTCCTAGGGGTGGCTAGGTGGACGTAGGCCAATTTTGGGGTAGAACCATGTAAAAAATTGGTGCCTCTTGTCTCTATTTACTTTATTGTATTTTTATTTTGCATTTAGAATTATATCTTATCATTATAAAATCAAAATCTAATTTTCTATTTAAAATTAAAATTTAAGTTTTGAAAATTTTAATATTCACCCAACCTCTCTTGGGTGCTATCGTGTCTCACAATTGGTATCAGAGCCTAGGCTCTTTTATTGGCTTAACATCCAAGAGTAAATCTTTTCACTATGGCACAAGGTTTCATAAAGGGTTCATTACCGGAGGGACAATCCACTCATTGACCTCCACTTTTAGATAGTGTACCATTTGATTATTGGAAAAATAGAATTAGTACATTCTTAAGAGGTCAAGATGCACGATGTGGTATATGTTGACACATCAATATCATACACCCAGAAGAAGTAAATGGCATTAAAGTAGAAAACCTTTTAAGGAATGGTCTATAGCTGAAAGAGAACTTGATGAATTAAATGCTAGGGCTTGTAATACTTTACATTATGCTTTATTACCTGATGATTACATGAAAATTTCTATGTTAAGTACAACAAAAGAAATATGGGATAAACTTATTATAACTTATGAAGGAACTAGTGAAGTTAGAGATGCTCACATAAATAGACTTGTTCATGATTATGAGTTATTTCATATGTCTCCTTCTCGAATCTATTTTGATATGTATACTAGATTTATGAAAATAATTAACACATTACATTCTCTTGGAAAACATATAGAATCAAGACTTAGTTTATAAGATTCTTAGATGTCTTCCAAAAGAATGGGAAGCTAAAGTAATAGCTATTAGTGAAGCTAAAGATTTATCTACTTATCCACTTGATCAGCTTTTGGGTTCTTTGATAGCACATGAACAAGTTATTGCTCAAAGGGATAAGATGGATAACTCAGCAAAAAAGGAGAAGGAGAAAGGAAAAGCCATTGCACTACAAGTTGATGATAGTGATGAGCATAACACCTCAAGCTAGATGTGATTGTGATGAGGTGGTCATGCTTTCCAAAAGGCTTGGGAACTTGCTAAGGAAGAAGAATCAAAGGTATAAAAAATCAAAAATTATAAATTTCAAACTAAGAAATTTCCTACAGTGAAGGGATCATTTGCTATCATTGAAAAAAGCCCCGACACATAAGTGGTGATTGTCCGTAACTTGTTGAATCAAAGAAAAAAAGAAATTGATGTATAAACAAAAGAAAAATATAAAGGAGAAAAAGTACCATAAGAAGAAGAAGACGACTTTATGGGCCAATCCAGATTCAAATGAATCAAGTACTAGCTCATCTGAAGAGGTCAACATATGTCTTATGGCAAATGGAGAATCGACTTAGATTCTCAAGAGGTATGTAATGATTTATCTTATGATGAATTAGATGATGCTTTTAATGATTTAGTTATTGAATATAAAAAATTAAAAGAAAATACAAAACCTTAGAAAAGAACATAAAATTTAGATATGCATTTTTGTGATTTAAAAATGAATGTGATAATTTAAAAAAGTAAAATACTTCTTTACTAAATTGTTCCTTAGTTGTAGGTAAACTTGAAAGAGAATACCTTATTAAAAGCAAGATTAGAATTATGTTTAAAATCACAAGTTCATTATAATACTTCATCAAGAAAACATTTAATAAAAATTATTTGCATCATACACATCCCACTCATATAATAATTATCATTCTAAATCATATGCAAACACTAATGTTTGGTGAAACTATTGCAATAAAAAAGGGCATATTTCATTTGATTGCTATGCACGTAAAATACAAAATACTAAGCAATCATCTTATGTATGGGTACCAAAAGGTACAAGCAACACAAACCATGCATGCTAAATATCTTCAAATTTAGAATGTGGACCCAAACATGTTTGGGTTCCAAAAGTTAACATGTGAGTTTATTTTGTAGGAATGCCTTCAAAGCAAAATCAAAGAAGGCATGTGGTACTTGGGTGGATGTTCAAGACATATGAGAGATAAAGATAAATTCACAACTTTAGAATCAAGTGATGGAGGATTTGTTACATATGGAGATAATGCTAAGGGAAAAATCATTGGCATTGGTTCTATTTGTAAGAATTCTATCACTTTAGATAAAGTTTTTCTAGTAGAAGGATTAAAACATAATTTAATTTCTATTAGTCAATTATGTGATAAAGGTTTGAATGTAGTATTCCATGCATCATATTACATTATAAAAATAATGAAAATGTTTTGCTAGTAGGAAAAGATACAAAAATATTTATGTCATTGATTTAGATAGCTTTCATGATGTAAATTTAAACTTACTTTGTTTTAAAAGCACTCATGATGATATATGGCAGCAGGAGACTATGTCATATTAACATAATAAAATTGCTAAACTTGATTTAGTAGTTGGTTTTAAATTAAATTTTCATTCAAACTATGTTTGTGATGCATGTATTCATGGTAAACATTCTAGAAGCTCATTTAAAAGTAAAAATATTGTTTCTACTTCTAGACCTCTAGAATTATTGCACATGGATTTATTTGGTCCTTATCACTAGCTTAGGTGGTAAAATTATGGTTTTTTATTGTTGATGATTTCTCTAGATATACTTGGGTTTTATTTGTAACTTACAAGGATGATGTTTTTGGTGAGTTTAGAAAGTTTTCTAAATATATTCAAAGAGAACAAGGCCTTTTGATTAATAGGGTTCAAACTGATCATGGTGGCAATTTGAAAATAAATTATTTGAGGATTATTGTAATGAACATGGGATTAGACATAATTTTTCTGCACCAAGAACTCCCCAACAAAATGGAGTAGTTGAGAGAAAAAATAGAATATTTTTAAGTAGATCAATGCTTGATGAGTATAAATTACCAAAATATTTTTGGGCAGAAGCAGTAAATACTACATGTTATGTGATGAATAGGATCTATTTGAGACCAATTTTGAAGAAGACACCTTATGAATTATTTTTTTGGAAAGAAGCCTAAGATTGAACACTTTCATGTATTTGGATGTAAATGCTTTATTTTGAATAATGGAAAAGAGCATTTAGGTAAGTTTGATTGCAAATCGATGATGGTATTTTCTTAGGATACTCTCTTTCTAGTAGAGCTTATAGAGTTTTCAATAAAAAAATGATTGTAGAAGAAGAATACATGTTATTTTTGATGAAAATTTAATTGATCCCATTAGAAATGAAGTGATTGATGAAGAGATTGATAATTTTAAGAAAATATCTTTAGAAGATAATGCGGATGATTCATTGCCTAAAGAATGGAAATATAATAAAAATCATCCAAAGGAACTAATTATAGGAGATCCTTCAAAAGGAGTTATGACCAGAAGACATAGTAGAGAGGTTGTTGATCATTCAGCATTTTTATCGGTTGAACCTAAAAATTTAGAAGAAGCATTAAATGATAATTTTGGATTATTGCTATGGAAGAGGAGTTGAATCAATTTATAAGAAATGATGTTTGGGAATTAGTCCCAAGACCTCAAGATCAAAATGTCATTGGAACAAAATGGGTCTTTAGAAATAAGCTAGATGATTTAGGTTGTATAGTTAGAAATAAAGCTAGGTTAGTTGCACAAAATACAAGTTGAAGGTATAGATTTTGAAGAATCTTTTGCACCAATACTAGAAGCTATTAAGTTACTCCTTGCTTATGCTTGTTTTAGAGATTTTAAACTTTTTCAAATGGATGTTAAAAGTGCATTTTTAAATGGATTTATTGACCAAGATGTATTTGTAGAGCAACCACCTGATTTGAAAGCCTTGATTATCCAAATCATGTGTATGAAGAAAGCTTTATATGGTTTAAAAGGCTCCTCGTGCTTGGTATGATAGGTTAAGTAACTTTTTGATAGATCATGGATTTAGAAAAGGTAGAGTAGATACCACTTTATTTCTTAAGAGCATAGATGATGATTTGATTATGGTACAAGTGTATGTAGATGATATATTATTTGGAAGTACAAATGAATCTTTATGCCATGAGTTCTCATCTTTGATGTCTAAAAGTTTGAAATGAGTATGATGGGAGAACTTTAATTTTTCTTAGGTCCAAAATACATTCATCTATCAAACTAAGTACACAAATGAATTGATTGAGAGGTTTGACATGAAAAGATTTAAATCTAGTAAAACTCTATGAGCCCATCTACAAAATTGGATTTAGATGAATTAGGAAAATCATTGATCAAAAACTTTATAGGAGTATGATAGGTTCACTTTTATACCTTTTGCTAGTAGACGATATTATGTTTGCTATTTGTTTGTGTGCTCATTTTTTTAGGCCAAAAAAGAATCTCATTTAATAGCAGTCAAGCGTATCTTTCGGTATTTGATAGGCACTACTAGGTTAGATTTATGGTATCCTGAAAATTCTTTATCATGTGATTTGGTTTGCTCGTCTTTGAGGATGCAAAGTAGATAGAAAAGTACATCGGCACATGTCATTTTAGGATCATCGCTATGTCTTGGTCATCTAGAAAACAAAATTCGGCTTTATCCACTTTTGAGAGTACATAGCTTCGGTAGTTGTGTTGCTCAAGTCCTTTGGTTAAAACAATTAGAAGATTTTTATTAAGCAAGATCATATTCTAATTCAATGTGACAATACTAGTGCTATTAGTTTGACTAAAAATCCTAGACTCTCAAACCAAGCATATAGAAATTAGACATCATTTTATTAGGGATCATGTTTTGAAAGGTGATGTTAATATTAATTTTATTAGCACCGATTTACAAATTATAGATATTTTTACAAAACCCTTACTAGAAGAACATTTTTGTACTTTAAAACCGATGCTTGGAATGATAGATCCTAATATTTAAAATTGTATATAGTTTGTTCTCACTTCTTGATGTTGTCAAAAAGGGGAGAAGAGTAAAATGTTGGTTAGTATTAAGTAAAATGTTGGTTAGTATTAAGTCTATTTCATGCATACATTTAGGGGGAGCAACATTATTCATCTCTTATGCATAAATTTTTTTTAAGAGAATTTTTTTCAAAAACCATGATGAAAGGTCAACTTGCACCTTCATCAAAATCAATACCCAACATTAGTTTGTCATCATCAAAAAGGGGGAGATTGTTGGCTTAATTAGCCTCATGCTCAATTCGATTAATTTTGATGATAACAAACAAATGCTTGGATGTTCTAATGAATACTTTAATGTAGTTCAGATATATCCATTGCTAATTACATATCCAATACATCTCATAATATGTTTGAGGAAATTGCAAGAGTAGAAGAATGAAAAGGATAATGTGAAGCTCAATATATAATATTTTGCGTTATATGACTATTCATATGAGTCATTGGCATGAATCAATTTGCTCACAACTTAACATATTATTTTAATGAGGTTAATTTATATAAAGCTTTATTTAATTAGCATTCAATTATATGTTTCATACATAGCATTAAAATTGTCAAAGTAATAAATGATAAAACTATTAAGTATAATTATTTTATTTACTTAATATAATTAGGTATTTTAATTTAATTTGCTGGTTTATAAGATAACTAACATATTTATGATTATATATAAATTATATCATAATTTTTAAATGTCACATGTCAAAATTAACAAAAATATATAAAATTTTGTATTTTAGCCAAAGTCATTGTTTAATCAAAGAATTCATATCTGATTTTATCTCCATCATTCCTTGGATTTTTCCTTTAAAATAAGTGGTTACATGACCCACTTTGCATTAAAATTGAATTTATTATGATTTTTTAAACATTACCTGATTTTAATAATGGATGCATGCTACATGCTTTGAATATATTAAGAGCTACATTTGATTACTTTTGACTTTCCCATGTGAATAGCCGAATTTTTGCTGCTTAAATTTAATATTTATTTAATATATAAATTATAGATTGAATATTAAATTATCACATGATAGCATGAGGTTTATATAATATATTTCTTTGAAATAATTTTTTAAAAGACCTTCTTGCCTATAAATAGCCCTCATTCTCTTCATGAAAGCATCCCTCATTCAAAATTCAAAATCTCTCCAGCAAATCTAAGAGAAAATCTCTTAAATGTTCCTTCCAAGTGTTCTCCAAATATTGCAAGATCAAATCCTTGGTTTGGAAGCTTCAACATCTTCAATGAAGCAAGCCTTTTAAATTACTTGAGTTTGTTTTCTTGATCTTAATACTTCTTAGTTGTTCTATGCTATTTTCACCATCTATTTCTTCTTTCTAATTTATACTTTTGGTGGATTAGTCTTTGAACATTGGTTTTCACATCAAAGTTTCTCAATCATTTTTTTGGTGCAAAACTCTTGTAATTTGTAGGATCTATTTCAACTTGTTGAAATTTTTAGCTTCCTACAAATTTCTTTTGGTTTCTTGAAATATTTCTTCTTTGGTCTTATTTTGAAAGATCATTTATTCTTAGATCTATTTTAGAAGTATATTTTAAGCATTTTAAAATAAATTATTGTGCTGAAATTATTTTCATATTTGCTAGATCTCTCTTTTTAATTGAAAGCTTACTAGCAAACTTAGATCTATCATATACTTATTTTTTTATTTTGTGATCATTAACATTAATTGAAAGAATCTTTTGGTTAAAATAAATTACTCCTTGCTGAAATCTATTTTATTATGAAAAGAATATTGTGAATTTATTTTGAAATCATTTTGTATTATTCTACAAATTATAATAACATAAACATCCTAGTAAGATCACTTTAAGATATTTATTTTTATTAAGTGAGCATTTTGCCTTGCCAAATTTTTTAAGTTGTAAAGTGATCATTTATAAGTTGTGAGATCACTTTTGAATTTGATAGCTTGGTATATTTGTGAGAGATTTACTTTATCAAAATTTATTATTTTGTATTTTTTTTGTGTTGTAAAATTTATTTTGGGGTTGTACTCGCCCCTTTGTAGGAGAGTACTTTTTGTAAACCATTTTTCATTTAGTGGATTCCTAGCCAGGGGTGGCTAGGCATGGACGAAGGCCAATTTTGGGGTTTGGCCGAACCATGTAAAAATCGTGTGCCTCTTGTCTCTATTTACTTTATTATATTTTTATTTTTGCTGCATTTAGAATTATATCTTATCATTATAAAATCAAAATCTAATTTTCTATTTAAAATTAAAATTTAAGTTTTGAAAATTTTAATATCACCCAATTCACCCACCCCCCTCTTGGGTGCTATAGTGTCTCACACTACCCACATGTCCATATGATGGAATGATCTATGGGTGGAATGTGATATGTAGACATATTTCTTCCTCATTTCCCCTTTCTTGTTCACTTAGATTTTACTTTTCATTTCCAACATTTTCTTTTCCTTTTATTTTGAATTTGAATTTTGTCCATGTTCATGAGAAAGGGTGTTACGAGCAAGATAGTAGGTTGCATCCTCAAAAATCTTGACCTCTAACCCGAAAATGACTTTACATCTCCATTGACATGATATTCAATCTCATCTTTTTGAACTTGATACACTTGAGGGAGGATGGAATGATCTTTTTTGATGTATCCAAGGCCTAGCAAAGCGGAATGAAGTATTCAAATCAATGATGTAAAACTTGGCTTTAGTCTTTCAGTCTCTTATTTGTAAAGGTAACACTATGGAACCTAAAGCCCGCTCACCTTGTTCATTGAATTCTCTCAATATCATTCGATCACCTCAGAGTGTGGAGATGTCAATCCTCAAATAGGCAAGGGTCTTTAGACTCATATTGTTCACTGATGCACTTGGATCCATAAGTACTCTGACAAGTATGAACCTATCCATATCGACTATGATGTAGAGGGGATGATTGTGCTCCATGTCCCCAAGAAGAAGGTCTTCATCTGTGAAGGTGATCCCTTGAGCTTATTTTGTGTAATGTGCCTCCTCACCAATAGCAGTCAGCTGAGCTAAACATATCTCAAGATCAAGGAGAGCCTTAATTAATGATTCCCTCATCTTTTGGATAAGACAAGGGCATCATATATGCTTAGTTTAGATGGCAACTTTCCTAGATAAGAGAGGACATTATAGTCCACCTTCGGCTGGTCATCCACCAGGATATCCAAGGGTGGAGCATCCTGTGGAGGGTCTTCTCGGCCCTCTATACCAATGACTTGTTTCCCTCTATCTTGAGGTGCTGCCCTAGGAGGTAAAACCTTACCAATACTGAGGATGACTTTGGTGATCTCTTGTGGCAAGGTAATGGAAGGTTCTACTTAAACATCAAGCTCACCTACAGCTTCTCCTATGGGACCCTCATAATCAGATGATTCCAAGTCTATCTCAAGAGGCGAACCCATAGTATTCAAAGTAGGAAAGTCCAACTCTGAATTAGAGAGAAGAAGATCAGAATTGTTATAGTTATTTTGACTTGAAGAGTTATCATTAGGAATAGAAGAAAATAACCCATCAGAAGTGACACAGACGTAATTTAAGCTAACTTTATTCTTCAAATTTTTGAATTTTTTGGAGGTACAAAGTAGAAATCAAGTAAAGTGAGTGGGGTAAGAGATTTGATGCCCTTATCCACTAATACAAGAGTTCTACTAGTAGAAGAAGAAGAGCTAGCTGAAGTGGAAGAAGCCGTCGATGTGGAAGCTGTAACTGTAAGGTAGAGGCTGAACTCGATCAGTGGTTGAGCTAATGGGCTATCCCATCAACACATCTTACTACTATTGCTGCTACTACTCAGCTCCCCCTTTCCTGGAGTTGGCACTGGCAACTTGCAAATCTTCCATGATGTTGGAGGTTTGAGCTAACTCAAGAACCTACAAGGAAAGCTTTTTGATCTTCTGGATGATCTTCTTAGAGATTTGGATAAAGGAATATCCCAACCTTTTTTAGTTTTGGAAGGATCAAATGTATCTTCAAGGATTACCCTAATGGAACTAGATGGAAGTTCCACAAGATATTCCTTTGGGATAACTTCATCACCAGTCTTGAAGTTGTGTTCAAGCCAGTCCTTGAATGTGAAGCAATCCTTCAAAACATAGCCTAGCATACGGTGGTAGGGGAAAAAGTTAGGATCATGACTTTTACATACTTCCTCCAGTCTCCTAAGCTTGGGTAGCTAAAAATTAGGCTTCTTTAAGAGATTCTTAAAGATCTTCTAGATTACCTCTCTCTTAAGTGAATAAGGTTTGTTAAGCTTATCTAAAAATGCAGTGGACCATAGCAACCTGGTGGTGGGTATGTATACCGCTGGTGGTGGTGGTATGGCTGAGGAGGCGGTGATGCAGGCCGTGGAGGTTGCTGTGTAGTTCGGTAGGGCTGCCTCGTTGGTGGCAAAGGAGGTGGAGGCTGCTGAGGTCTTGGTCTCTCGGACTGATGACTAGCTGGCTACTTCCCTTAACTACTATTATCACTACTCTCAACTTCTTCTTATAGACATTCTGCATTTTTTCTTTGGACAACTGGTCTTGAAAAGGAAACTATTTGGTTTCTCTTTGTAGACCAGCTGTCTTGTTGATTAGCTTCTCAAATTTCTTGATAGTGAAGCCCTTAAGCATGAAGGAGACTAGGACATGGATATTCCTTAGCAGAATCTTAATGGCATGCTGCTCAAACAGCTACGGTTCAATTCCATACTCATGTTATGCCATCGGAGGATATAATTAACAAAGGACTTACATGGGTGTTGTTGTGCTATAACGAGATCACTTACAGTAACCCTTTGCTGAGCACCAACAAACCTCTTGATAAAGAGTTTCTCTAACTTAGCAAATGTCTTTACTGAACTGTTGGGCAGTTCAACATACCAATCGAAAGCAATCCCTGCTAGGCTACTAATGAAGAGGAGATTAGCAGCGCTCCATTTTGCAACAACTGACCCTAAATGCTACCTTGGTTTTTCACTACCATCAAAGCTCTTGAAGGAAGTTGGCATAAAAACCTTGGGATATTGGATTGAATTGGGTCTAGCCTTTAGAACCAATGATCCTTTGAGGCTTGAGCCAATGCTTCCTTCACTTGCTACTCAACCATGGATCTGATGTCTTTTTTTTGTATGGAGGTACTTTCAACTACCTTCCTATACATGCTAGTGCTACCTTTCTTAACAGGAGGTAAGGTCTTGGCTGAGTCCAAGACATGCACTAACTTAGGTAGATTAATGTTGGCTGTAGTAGGATGAACGTCTAGGGCTTGTTTCTGAAGAACTGAAACTGCTGCTAACAAGTCCTGTAGCTACCATGCCATCCTATCTATATGCTCATCTTTTTATTTCAACTGATATCAGAGGTGTTGGCATAATTATGCGTGTATTCCTAATCAACCTCATCACCTTCCATTGCCTACTACTCCCTGAGAAGAGATCCTCGAGTATCTACCATACAGACTCTAGCTAAGTCTCCCAACAAATCATCTTCATTGGGGTCGAAGCTAACCTTCTCCTCATCTAACCAATCATACCCTAGAATCTCTTTGCTATCTACTAGATAATGTGCTACTATCTCCTCGAGAGAATGGTCTATCTGAATGGGAACAAATGATCTTGACTGACTAGTGTGATCACTATCATGCACTGAGAGGCACCAGACCTCGCCTACTGTTGGAGAGTCAAACCTATGAGGACTATACTCACTTGAAGAGACACACTCCTGACTATCACTAAGTATGAAAGGGGTGACATTCCTAGGAGGTACCACTATCATTGATGCAGCTGGGCTATCATCTCCTACCTCTGAAATAACTGTTACTAACTCATCATCCTGTTGAACTAATAGAGTTGGTGAAGTGATAACCACTATACTTCAGGGTTGCCACTCCTTTCGTACCACCACTAGGGTAGAAGGTTGACTAAGAGAGCTTGGTCTCACCACAACAAGAAGTGTAGATTGGGTAGGATCCCTTAACCATAGCCAGATCACCAAAATGGTGCTTCTCCAAAGATATGGCTTTCATGGCCTTTGATGGAACTGAAGATGCTGTGACATGGACTGGTGATGGTAGACGGGGGGTAGAGTGGTGTGGTGGAGACACCACTGCTCTCTATGAACAGGAGCTATCCTCCTGTGATGAATGGTCCCAGCAAGTAAGATGTCAAGATATAAGTGCGTTGTGAAAATCAATAAGAAGTCGCCAGCGAACAACCGCCACTCCCTACTAGTAATATAAGCAAATGTCTAGGCCTCTCTAGCCTCTCCTGACAAATATTTTTCCACAATCCAAGGGATAATGGATCTCAAATTAAATTGAGCTTTGAAACGCCGCAAGCTCGCCAACCTAGCAAGACCGATGAGGTCACATACTACCTCTGCCAGTAATGATGGTCGATGTTGGATCACTAATGGAAGTGATGCACAAATCCTCCTAACATCTTCTCTGTCTGACCTAGAGAGAGGCTGAAATTAGTTTGCTATAACTAGTGGTGAAGTCAAGATAGGAAACTCTCAATAATAAGCGGTGCCCATCTCCCTGGCAATCCTAGTGTGATATCACTTGATCATGTGGTTTTTGTTCCTTCACTGTATTCTGGTAGGATGAGAGGAGTGAGAGCTAGACCCATACATAAAAGCAGGGTAGGCAAGCCCTGAGATCAGGGGAGCCTTACCCTTTGAGGATACTGATGAGAGGTTGCTAGCCGTCACTAGGGCAGCATGAGAAACCACAAGGAATACTGACACTAGGGCTGGCACTACTGGTACTATCATTATTGAAGCTAGTGGGACTGCCACTACTTTCCTCTTCAATGAGGAGATGTCAGAATCAGAAGGTAGATCAATCTGGATGACCGGCTTCTGCCTAGCCACCGTGGTCCTACTAATAGTCGTGAGGGGAGTGCCCTCACATGTAATCCTCACTCCCTCAAATTCCCTACTAAAATGGATAAAATGTGTATGATCCAATCAGGGGAAGTTGGCCTAGTCCAAAGCCAAATCCATGCCATGGGGGAAAGTGAAATCAAAGTTCTGCAAGCCTACAATTTTAGATCAACTGTAAAGACTAAAAAAAACAGTAGTGATCAATCGATGGTGAGAATCATGGAAATGAGGTTGGATCAAATTTATATTTTTGTTTATTTTTTAGAATTTGAATCAAAAATTTGAACCCACATCCAACATCTTGGAAGTGTTAACGAGGTTCAAATGGATTTGAGAAGATTTAGAAATTTGATTGAAAAGAGGAATTTTGAATATGATTCAAACTTCAACAAATTTGGGTATGTTGAAAATGGATTGAAATATTTTGAGAAGGATGCTTCCATAGGTTCATGTTTATTTGAATTTAGATATTTTGATTTGAGGATCCTTTCCTTTAACAAATTTGAGTATGTTAAAGTAAAGGTCAACTGACTTAGTTTTAGATTTGGTGTTTTTACTTAGCAAATTTGGGTATGCTAAGTGAAGTGTTTTAAAATTATTGTTTTTTTTTGTGAATTATTGTTTGATTTTGAAAATTGGAATTCCCACTTAGCAAATTTAGGTATGCTAAGTTAAGAACCCAAGTGTGTTTTGTTTGATTTTTGAAAATAGGATTCTTAACAAATTTTAGTATGCTAAGAAAATCCTAAAGTGTTTCATTTGTTTTCGGATATTTTGATTTTTGGAAGAGTATGATCCTTAGAGAGTTTGGGTATGCTAGGGAAATCCTAATGTGTTTCATTTTTTTTATTTTGATTTGCTTTTTGATTGAAAGTGGAAACTTTACTTTAGAAAATATAGTATGCTAAAGATGAAGTTCCAATTAATTTTGTGAAATGGAGATTTCACTTAGCAAATTTGAGTATGCTAAATGAGATTCCCAAAAGATGTGTTCAAAATTTTTGATTTGGTTTTAAAAATGGAAACTTCTCTTTAGCAAATTTGGTATGCTAAAGAATAAAGTTCCAAAGGTGCTTGAATGTTTTATTTATTTTGAATTTGGAGACTTTACTTAGAAAATTTGAATATGCTAAATGAAGTTCCAAAAAAGTTTGAAAATTTTTTATTTTAAAATTGGAACTTCACTTAGCAAATTTGATATACTAAATGAAGTTCCAAATGTGTTTGAAAATTTTGGATTTTGAATTTGGAAATTTTACTTAGCAAATTTGAGTCTGCTAAATAAAGTTCCAAATTTGTTTGATTTTTTTTTGATTTAGAATTTGGAGATTTCACTTAGCAAATTTGTGTATGATGAATGAAGTTCCAAATGTGTTTGAAAATATTTTATTTTGAATTTGGAGACTTCACCTAAATTGAGTATGCTAAATGAAGTTCCAAATGTGTTTGAAAATTTTTGATTTTGACTTTGGAGACTTCACTTAGGAAATTTGGGTATGCTAAATGAAGTTCCAAATGTGTTTGAAAATTTTTGGTTTTGAGTTTGGAGACTTCACTTAGTAAATTTGAGTAAGCTAAATGAAATTCCAAATGTGTTTGAATTTTGAAAATATGATTGTTAAGTTTTAGTTTTTGAAAAGAGGACATCCATTCAACAAATTTGCTAATAGGATTCATATGCCTAATGTATGAGAAATGAGATTATTAGCCAAAACCTGCAAGAAGGAAGGAGGTGTGTTTTCACCATGGCTCTCAATATTCAAGCCAAGTTTCTCTGGCAAATGTGGAAGCCCTCCAATCAAGAGTGAAAATAATATGCATTTGTGCATGATGTTATAAAAGAAGTACTCATCCAACTAAGAGGTTGCTAATTATTTTATCTTGATTTTTAACCTATGCTTTAGGTGAGGTTATGAGTTCCTTATTTTTAGTTTTGAATTATTAAGTTTGGTAAAAGATTTATTTTTCTCTAAGAGCCTAATCGACATCTAGGCCATACATAAAGCAAGGAAGAAACTAGGAAAAGGATGCCACTTAATGCACAAGCTAAACAAATCATCAATCAATTTATAAAGCTAATCACAAATGAATAAGAGGCCATTGTGGTTGGGTACCATAAACCCAAAAAAAATAAATTAGGTAGAGCTCTACCCTTATACAACCTAGATTACAAGTCTTCAAGCTTCATTTTCATTCTTCTTTCTTTTTTTCTTCTTCTTTTCATCTTTTTCTTTGGTTCCTTCTTTTGGATGGTTGGAAGGTGGATGCTCCAAAGATTTCACATAGTGCATAAGATGAGATCTTATGACCAATGTTCATCCTAATCCCTATAATAATCATTCCAAAGTCCTAATTGCAAAAATTTACATGAAAAGGAAAAGTAAATCTAGCTAACACCTACAAAATAAAAGTTAGCTAAACAAACCACCAAATCCCAAACATGTATATTGGACTTATCAACCCACATATGGGTGACTAAATCCACCTAGATATTGGATTTTTCTTAGGGGTATAAGCACCTGCACAACAAAAGCATTTATATATATTTTTTATTACAGTGCCCCTTAAGCACAATCCCCTGCAGAAGACAATGGTTAGATTAAGATCGCCCTACCATTCATTCTATGCACATACGTCCTAACACTAGTATAAAACATACATCATAAAATAAAACCAAGCATCAAACCATGCACCGCCCTAACCTCAAACTAGAACTGGTGACCTAGTCTAATGTGTGTGCTTAGGAGGTTTCTGTGGTATGCTTAGCTATGGCTTTAAGTAAAGCTTTTCTAAGTGTGAAACATGTTCAACTTACAGGAGGGTTTCATTTAAGTGATTTAGTTGATTTGGGTTTATTTTATTTCATGTTTTGATTAGGTTCAAGTGAATACTATAATTAATTACTAAGTTATAAAGAGAGGGAATGAGAAGAGAACTTCTCTTTCCTTCCCAAACCTAAGTAATTTCTAAAGTAGATTCATGTTTTAGTTTTGTTTAATGAATATTTTAATTAGGTGTTTTAATTAATCTTATGTTTATCTGAACTCTAAACAAACCCATTCAAAAAGAAATGCATTTTAAGATTAAAGAAAATGAACAAAATTCATAAATCATACATCACTTCATTTCTTTCCTAACATGTATAACATATATATGGATGAGTCTTAAGCATATCTATGCATACAAATGAGAATGTTTAACACACTTTATGATGCATGCTAAGAAATTCATTTAAGAAAATTTGAAAGTTTATGATGCATGATTTTCATTAAGTAGAAAAGGGATTTCTTATCCAATTTTCACATGCACACATGAAAATAAGAAAGGCATAAGTGAGTACAGTGCCATTATTAACCAGAGGTGTATGTACAAGACCTACATAGGGCTACTTAAAGACTCGTAACCTCAGGATTGTTTAGACTAATATATCACTTTCATTAAATACAAGCATGTGTATAAAAGAAATGAATGGAAAAAGAAAGAATGCAAAATTTGTGTTAGTTGATTTATTTTGTTTATGAAATTTATATGTGCAAGCATAAGTATCCTTCTTAATTGATAGTATGGGAATGAATAGGATATGGAATTAGGCAAGTGTTAAATTCTTTTCAAATGAACCATACACCTTGCCAAATCCTATTCAAAATTATACTAAAAAAAGAAGAGAAAGAAGACCTACACTAAGCACATCTTTATGTTTTACTCACATGCAAACTTATAATTAAGATATTAGTAACACACTTTGAGTTTGGATAATTGATTCATAAATTTTGAAAATATTTTGGATTTGATAGTGATAATAGCCACACATATTCTTTAGCCAACACATACAATTTGACATAAAGGAAACATTTTCATTTTAAATTTGATTTTGAAAAGCATGGATGTATGAATCCATGTAACATACATATTTAACATATTGGGGAAAGAACTAAAGCAATGAAAGCATGCAACACATTCACTTCAATTAAATCCTAAAGACAATCTTATGATATAAGAAAGCTTAAAGTAAATCAAAGTATATTTAATATGATTTTTGTTTGATTTTGAATTTGATTTAATTTTGAAAATGTGGATTGAGTTTGGTGTTCCTAACCCATTCCCACATGTGTTTGACATTTTTATTTAATTTTTAGATGATTATATTCATTTTAGATTTTGATTAGGTTAACATATGAATTAAACATGTTAATTAGCCCTTACCTACATGACCTTAGCATAGTTAATGAAATAATTATGAGCCAATGAGATGACATAAAACCTCACAAGGAATTTAAATTTGCAATGCACCTAGGAAGAAAAGGGCCTAATGCAATTTGGCTCATGATTAATGGTTAGTTAAGCTAAGGGGTTTAACTAAAGTAATTTCAAAACACCCCTCACACATATGAGTTGAGCTTTGATTTCCTTAACTAAACTTAGGCTCTTGAACACCTAAGCATCTATCCAAAATAGATTAATTAAGTTTTAAAGAATTTGAGAAATTTTAAGAAATTAATTAAGAGGATAATTAGTGAATTAGCCTTTAATTAAGAGTAGATTAGGAAGGAAAAGTGGGTTTAGGGAATAGCTTAGGGGAAATGCCACAAAATTACCCCTAAACCTCCTATTTATTGGATCAAACCTTAATCAACTTCAATAAATGATTAAAACACTAATCAAACCCTTAATTACCCCTAATTACATAAAGTTGGTAATTAGGAAATGCATTAGCAATTCCCCGAATTAAGCCTTCAATAAATCCCAAGAAAATTAGGAGAGGCAGAACATATCCTCTAAAATATACCCAAGAAGTTTGAGATTAATCAATGAATTAATTAGTGAATAATTAATATTTCCAATAAAGCCCAAAATCAGAAAAAGATAATATTAAAAATACATTAAAACCAATTTTAAAATATTCTAGATTTTATTATCTTTTAGTGGAAATTTACCTAATATTTTTTATTTTTCTTTAGAGAGATATGAATTTTGAAATTTATAGATTAATTAGAATTATTTAAAAGCTAATTAATCCCTTAATCTAATGACGACACATGGGTCGAAGTCGATGCTTTCCATGCATTAAGCAATGAGTGGCCACATAAGTGTCACATCATGGCACCGCGTGGTGGCGGCGCTATGCGGTTTTGTATCTGACGTTCGATCAAGGATCAAACGGCCAAGAATGAACCCACAATTTTAAAAGGTGAAATAGGATTCAAAACTTGCATTTAATCTCAACCGTTCATCCAAAATGAGTGGATGAATGATTGAGATCATCCCTATTCATCCCTGAGGAATAATGGAGATCATCCACTTTCAAAGGCAAGATCTGAGCATGATCAAGCTAAGATTGGAATGAAACTTGGCACACACCATCTTAACCCTAATGAAAATCACATCTAACCATTGAAATTTCATGCCATTAAACTTTCTTTTACAAAGGACAAACACACATCGAGTTAGGTCAAAATGTCTAACCTTGCTAGAGGAGATCAGGCACTGATTCCCTTGGAGCTTGGTCTGTTGAGATGAAGTCAGAAATTATTAGCTCCTAAGGTTGAGTAGATTGCTCTATGGACCAACCCCTCCTTAGCTCCCTTGCAGCTTTGATGGAATTAGACCTCCCCTTGCCTTTGAAACTTTAGAGAGAGCTTAGGAAAGCTCAACTTGGCCCTCTGGTAGAGTGTGCAAAGGAAATTGGATTGATTTGGAGTATGGAGAAAGTTTACCAATCTATGGAGCTCCCCTATTTTCAAAGGATGAAAATCAAGAAATGCCAAATTCAAATCCCTTCTAGAGAGCTTAGGATCACTCTAAGATGGCTCCTAACCCTCCCCCTTACTCAATCGACAATGAGGATGTTATAATTGAAGTGAATTAGGGGTAGTATATCTCCCCCTATGGAAATCGAATGGTCCAAGCTATGTTTTTTATTTTGATCCAATTTCTAAGATTGAAAGGGCTGTTTGAGCTATTAGAAGTTTGCACATGGTCGTTTGGGCTAAGGAGTGGAGTGGTAACCTCCCATGTGCTTGAAAATAAGTGGAGGGAAGTTTTCCATATGGCCAATTTGAGCCAAGTGCTTTATTTTGGCCTTGCTAACCCAAACCCATTGGGTTGGGTGCACCACCCTCCATATGATCTACTTAACCTATTAGGAAGGTATCAAGTTGGTATGAAGAGGACTTGACCAAATTCCCCATGGATTTGACCAAAATTGGTTTTATGGCCTAGGGGCATAATGGTCATTTAGCTAATTTTTGAATTTGAATATGTTGGTATGTTGAGAAAATAGGTTTTTGAGTTTCAATGGATTTGGAGTTCATTTGGTATGGTTTGGCTCATGTTGACCCATTTAGGTCAAAATGGGTCAACTTGGGTCAAGTTGACCAATTGGTCAAATTGGGTCAAACTAAGGGTTGGATCAAGTTTATATGATCATTTGAAATGTTTTGATGGCTTTGGTTTGATTCAATTTGGTTTAGTTGAATTTGGCTCATATGTTTTCATTTAGGTAAAATGGGTCAAGTTGACCAATTTGACCTATTTTAGGCATGGGTAGGTTTAGGTTTAATTAGTCATATGAAGTGGATTGGTATCTTTATTTCCAATTAATTTTAGTTAAGTTTGAATTTGGCTCAACATGACCCCTTTAGGTTAAGTTGGGGTTCAAGGTCAATTGGGCTAGGTTAGGTCAAGATGGTCAATTAAGGCTTTGGTCAAGTTCAACAAGTGATTTGGAATGAACTTGGCCCATTGGTTTCAATCAATTTGGCTTAGACCACATTTTGGCACATGTTGAATTTTTAGGTCAAGTTGGGTCAAATTGGGTCAAGTGTCCAATTGGGCTATGTTAGGCTCAAATGTTGACTTGGTCAAGTTCAAACACAGGTCATGAATAAACTTAGATCAATGGTTTCAATCAATTTGTCCTATGGTGATTTTGGCTATGTTAGGTTTCATTTTGGCCAATTGTTGACTTGGTCAACCCTTAGGTTTGACTTGGTTTGACCCAATTTGGGTGATTGATCATCTCATGATGATTGTTGATCATGATGAGAGGCATAGGTGAGTTTGATTCAATCCAATTTGGTTAGGATTAAAATTTAGCTCATAAGGGTACTTTAGGTCACTTTGGGTTACGTGAGCCTATGTGGATCAAATGGCTTCATCAAAGCTTGATTTGAGTTTGATTGAACTTGTATATGGACTATGATTGAAATATAAATCCATTTGCAATTGGTTTTAAGTTAAATGGGTTTTGATTCATTTGATAATTTCATATTCAAAGGAAGAACATGAATGGATTTGGGGTTTGATTTTGAATTGAGATTTGACTTAGTGATTGAAGTTTGTATTTATATTTGGATTCATGATTGTAGGGTTGATTGAATCATGAAGAAAATCAAGAGTTTGGCTTGATTTGAAGTTGATTTGGCTAAGTTGAAGACTTTGACTTGAGAAGCTTAGGTTGGATTTTGAGTGATTTTGAGTTTAATTTTTGGAATTGGTTTTGATTGTTTGAATTTATATTTCATTTATAGATGTGAATATAAATGAGAATATAGATGGGTCATGAGAAAATTTCAAGGATTTGAAGTGATTTGATTATGATCTAGGCTAAGTATTTTAAGAGGGAATTTAAAGGACTTAGGAAAATTTTGGAGTTTGGAGCTTGAATTTTAGATTTTGTTTGATTGATTTATATATTTATTTATATATGTGAATATAAATAAGAATATAAATGAGTTATGAGAAAATCCATGAATTTGAATTGATTTGAACATGATTTAGGCTAAGTCCTTAAGAGGAAATAAGGACTTAAGAAGGATTTTAAATTTGGAATTTTAATTTTTGGATTTGATTTGATTGATTTGTATTCATATTTCAATTATATATGTGAATATAAATGAGTTATGAGAAAATCCCATGAATTTGAATTGGTTTGCATTTGATTTTGGCTAAGTCCATGAAGGAAAATTTAAAGGACTTATGAATTGATTTTGAATTTTGAGTTTAGTTTGATTAGTTTGAATTTATATTTCATTTATATATGTGAATATAAATGATAATATAAATGAATTATGAGAAAATCTCATGAGTTTGAATTGGTTAAGGTCAAGATTTAGGCTAAGTCCTTAAAAGAAGATTAAGGACTTAAGAAAGATTTGGACTTAGGAATTTCATTCACGGGTTTCAATCATGGATTTCAATCACATGGAGCTGATTTGAGTTTGGAGAAAATCAAATAAGATTGATTTGGAGTTTGACTTGAAGGAAGGTGAGGAATGGTTCAAGCTAAGGGTAGGAAAATTGTTCTAACACCCCTAAGGCTAACTCTTCTAAGTATCTAGGGCTAGGTTGAGTGTCCACCTAATCATTAGATGTGTCTTAAATAAGGAACTCTTAAAGTCTAATAGAAGTCCTATATCTAAGATGGAGGGGTTGAGAGCTCATTCAAAAATTGAGGTCAACAATTGGCCACCCAATAGAAATATGTCTCAAATTAACTCGTATAAGGAGTTGTGCTTAGATGATCCAAATGATTTTAAAGTCAAAGATGCACCACCAAAGTTTGAAGAAGAGATCAAGTTAACCATCGATGAGCTCAAGGAAATCAACTTAGGAAATGAAGAAGATCCACGCCTGACATACATCAGTTCTTTGTTGAATTAAATTGAAGCCAATGACTTAGTTAGGCTATTGACTGAGTTTAAGGGCTGCTTTGCATAGAGTAATAACGAGATGCCTAGATTGGCTCCTAATGTAGTAGTCCATAAACTAGCAACATAGCATACTGCTAACCCCTATTAAGCAAGCTCCTAGATGCATGCGATTATACATAGAATAATATGTCATTTCTAAAGTCAAGAAACTGATTGATGCTGGTGTCATCTAGAAAAACAAATACCCTACCTAGTTAGCCAGCATCATCCCAGTTAGAATAAAGAATGGCCAAATTCAGATATGCATTGATTTTAAGGATTTAAATAAGGCATGTACAAAAGACAAATTTCCACTATGAATCCTAGAGCTGATGGTGGACATTGCTTCATCTCATGCAGTGTTCTATTTCATGGATGGCTCATCTGGATATAACCAAATAAAGATGATCCCTGAAGATGAAAGAAACACTACTTTTAGAACCCCAATCAAAATCTACTGCTATAAGGTCATGCCTTTCAGCCTTAAAAATGTAGGTGCTATATACCAAAGGGCTATGACTCGAATCTTCGATGAACTAATTCATCATCAAGTAAAGTGCTATGTCGATGATCTCATGGTCAAAAGTAGAGAAACTGAAGACCATCTCTTTCACATGAGAGTAGTTTTCGAATAGTTAAGATAATTTAACCTCAAAATGAACCCCCTGAACTGTGCATTTGGAGTAGCTTCAGGGAAATTCCTTGGGTTTCTTGTTTGACACCAAAGAATCAAAATTGATCCATAGAAGATCAAGGCAATATTAGAAATGCCACCCCCTAAAAGTTTAACTCAACTAAAATAATTCCAAAAGCAGTTGGCATATTTAAGACACTTTATATCCAACCTATCGGGAAGATGTCAGCCATTCTCAACAGTTGTCAAAAAGGATGCCAAGTTCAAGTGGGATGATAAGTGTGAGCATGCCTTCAAAGACATCAAGCATTACCTGATGACACCATCGATTCTAGCAGCCCCTATCTTGGGCAAGGCTCTCATATTTTACACTGTTGTATTAAATGAATCCCTTGATGATGAAGGGAAGGAAAATGTACTCTACTACCTCAATCATCATCTAATCCGAGGCTAATTATCCACTCATTGAGAAGCATTGCCTAGCTTTAATCTTTGCATCCAAAAAAGCTATAGTACTACATGCTTCCTCATAAGGTGAAGTTAATCTCTAGGATGAATCCACTATAGTATCTCATGAAATGACTGACGCTATCTCGATGGTTGGCATGATGATCCATGATCCTCTCACAGTTTGACATTACCTTTGTACTGCTCCGTGTGGTGAAAGGACAAGCATTAGTGGATTTCTTAGCGGCACACTCACTTCCTGTTGATTTTTTGCTTAATGATGATCTCCCTAATGAGCAAATCAATAACTTAGGGGATACTAGCATTCACTGCTAGGAGATGTACTTTGATGGTGCAGCTTCTTCTCCAAGAGGAGAAGAACCACAATCTACTATTTTAGGAAAGATAGGGGTAATAATAGTTCTCTTAACTCTAAACCATGATGTGATGAGATTCTCATATCATCTGTCTAATCCTTTTACCAATAATGAAGCTAAATATGAGGCTCTGATTGTTGGTCTGGAGTTAGCCATTACTCTAAGCATCTTGAACATCAACATCTTTGGGGATTCTTAACTAGTTATCAACCAATAATTGGGTCTTATAAGGTTATATGGCCCAATCTCCATAACTATGATAAGTACACCATGGAGTTATTGTCCCAAATCATAGAGGTTACCATTTATAAGATTCTTCAAGGAGAGAACGTCATAGTGTATGCTTTAGCCAAGCTTGCCAAGGAGTTGGCATGTCTAGAGGATGAGTCCATATCAATAAAGGTCCAAAATAGATAAGTGTTATCTCTTATTGCTTTTAAACTAATCAAAAAGTACTCTCTTGAAGGGGAGGTTGCCATTGCCAAGAAGAATGAAGAGTTAGATTGGAGGCAACCATTCATGTATTACTTAAATAAAGGAAAACTACCTAAAGAGAAGTCCTAAGCCCATCATATGAAGTAGAGAGTACTTTCCTACACTATTGTGGATGGTGTCTTGTACTAGTGATCTTTCATTTATATATGGTTACGTTGTTTAGACAAGCATGAAGCTCATAAGATCGTGACTGAGGTACACTCAGGATTATGTGGAGCCAACCAATCCGGTCTGAAGATGAAAGCCAAGATCAAGATACTAGGATACTACTAATCGTTGATGATTAAAGATTACAAGGATACAGCTAGGCGATGCCACCAATGTCAAATACACGGTGTGGTCCTACACCAACCACCCAACATTCTACATCCTACATTTGCCTCTTGGACATTCGAGTGTCGGGGTACCGACAAAGTGGGACTGATTGATCCTCCTTCTTCCAAGGGTCATCAGTTCATCTTAGCTGCTATTGACTACTTTTCCAAATGGGAGAAGGTGATTCCACTTAGCGAGGTCAAACTTCAGCATGTGCTCTTATTTTTTAGGAACCATATCATATATAACTTTGGAGTGCCTCAATGAATTATATCTGATAATGGTGCTGCATTCAAGAGCACTAAGATCAATAACTTTTCCTGGAGACATAGCATAAATTGGAGATACTCTACCATCAACTATCCAAGGGAAAATGACTTAGAAGAAGCCTTCAACAAAACTCTTATACAAATACTAAAGAAGACACTCGACAACAACAAACGATAGTGGGATGAGCAGTTAGTTGATGCTTTGTGGGCCTACCGCACCATATATAGAACTCCAAATTAGTCTACGCC
Organism: Cymbidium sinense; assembly: GCA_021442155.1. Taxonomy (NCBI): domain Eukaryota; kingdom Viridiplantae; phylum Streptophyta; class Magnoliopsida; order Asparagales; family Orchidaceae; genus Cymbidium; species Cymbidium sinense. Next base: position 89,003 of record JAKCPB010001272.1, on the reverse strand, counting down.
TTTCTCCTTAGTGTATGGGTCCAAAGTCATTATACCATTAGAAGTCTAACTCCCATCACTAAAGATAGTTATGGGTAGCAAGATCACAATAGAGTAGAATGCCAAGTTGCAGTTAGAAGAGATGGAAGGTTTGGAGGAGAGATGCGTGCGAGCATTTCAGGACCTCGAGTTACACAAAGATAAAATGATTCAAGCTCATAATAAGTTGGTCTGTTCTAGAGCTTTTCAAGGAGGAGAGCTTATTTTAGTTCTAAGGAGACCGATTATTGCCCGTCATAAGATGTGAGGCTTGTTTGAACCTACTTGGGAAGGCCCTTTTGCCATAGAGAAGGCCTACCAAGGATGATCTTATTAATCATAAGGGAAAGAGACCAATTCTTCCCATCAATGAGCTCTACTTTAAAAAATATTATAAATCATGTTTCAAAATAATTATCATCAATGAAAATTTTATTTTGAATTCAATCTCTTCCATGTTGAAAGTATTTTTATTGAGAATTCTCCACGATGTATTTAGGGTAGGTGTAAGGAACTTGAGCAGCATCTTATCCTTCATTAGAAAAACACAAATACAAACTACTCATAAACATATAAAAAATACATATCTTTTATCTCTTACTCTAAGATAAGATAATGCACTCAAGCAGCACTACCTCAAGAATGTGTACTCTTGGTCTTGCTTTGGAAGATGTAAGTCTACTACGCTTTCCTTCCTTACTTGGCCACTGCACACCGATGTGAACCTTGTTAGTTTGGTAGGCTTTACTACATGGCCGATAAGCTACCTCATCATGGCTTTGTTTAAGAGGATGTAAGTTTGCTATGCTTTCTTCTTTATAAGCAAAAAATTTATAAAATTTGGTTGAAAATGAATATTTAATTTGGAAGTAAATTCCATTCTTTTGATTAAATGACACACCATAGCACATGCCAATGATGTTCCTTAAAGTTTACCTTAAATTTGGCCAAATCTCATCATCTCAACCTATAAATCAGTATTTTTATGAATTATATCTATAGAAACTCTACTACATCATACTATAACAAACTAAAATATGCTAACAACAAGTAGTAATACACAATAGTATGTTACAATGCATGATGTGACTATGTTATCATATCCTATATTATACTACAGTAATAAGATATTATATTATATTATATTATATTGCATCACAAGGGATTTCTTAAGATAAAAATAATAAAATTAGTCTATACAAAAGATATATATATTTGTCATATCACTTACATATTTTAAATTGAAATAATATATTAAGATGCCATGCTCTGCCTATTATGAATTTGGCCAAATTTCACCATTTTAAAGTCTAAATCAACATTTTTATAAATAATGCTAGTGTAGGCTCGACTGCATGATTGTAAAATACTAAGAAAATTTAAAATGCATAGAACAATATATTATGATATATGATGTTATACTATGCTACAACATATAATATTAATTTTGAACTTAAAATCTTACCTCTTAGGCTCCTTTGGTACTACAACCTAATTCCCACTTCAAATTTAACAAATATCATCATCTGATTTATTAAATCAATATTTTTATTATTTATATTAATATAGACTATAGGGCACAATACCATAATATACTAAAACATTTCAAAACATCTTATAACATCCAAAAACACATCACTACATGCTCAAATATATGATTCTACATTATATTATAATATATGGTATTATAATATGATTTAGGGTTAGGGTTTAGGGTATTCAAATCACTTATAGTCAAGGGAAAGTCTCTTGAAGTCATTTTCTTTAGATACCATAACAATGTTAGATGAGGTCATTCTGTAGATTTACTCCTAATGACATCTTTATTCAAGGTTCAGGGTTTATGGTTTATGGTTAGGGTTAGTTTAGGGTTTAGGGTTAGTTTAGAGGTTTAGAGTTTAGGGTTTGGGGTTTAGGGTTTAGGGTTTAGGGTTTAGGGTTTAGGGTTGTAGGTTTTAGAGTTTAGGGTTTGTGGTTTTAAAGTTTAGGGTTTAGGGTTTTAGGGTTTAGGGTTTAGGGTTTTGTGTTTAGGGTTTAGGGTTTAGGATTTAGGGTTCAATGTTTAGGTTTTCAGTTTAGGGTTTAATTTTTAGTTTAGGGTTTAGGGTTTATGGTTTTTCAATAGAGAACTAATTTAGAGTCAACATTTCTTATTTTTTATTTCATCAACCAAGTTGCACACCAAGTTTTCTATGACATAAGCAACGACATAGATAAAAAATTAGCACCCATAGAGCAAATATAAAACCCTAGATAAGTAGAATCATCTCTACTATAAAGACACTACTCCATAAGCAATAGATCAGAATGGCCATTCTTCAGTTTCTCTAGTTCCCATAAGAACCACCCCACCTCTCGAGTAGGGATCCTCCCTCATATCCCGATCTCTCTCCGCCACCACCACCATAGTTGTAACCTCCCTCCCTCCTCCATAACCACCATGCCCACCACCACCTCCATATACACCAGCACCTACAGATCCCCCACCACTACTATGATAACTGCCACCTCAGCCTTCACCTCCACAACCAGACCTAGATAGAGCCTAGTTGACAGTGATGTTCCTGCCATCAATGTTTTGCCCATTCTTAAAGTTAATGATTAGTTTAGGGTTTAGGGTTAGTTTTGGGTTTAGGGTTTAGGGTTAGTTTTGGGTTTAGGGTTAGTTTAAGGTTTAGGGTTTAGGGTTTAGGGTTTAAGGTTTAGGGTTTAGGGTTTAGGGTTTAGGGTTTAGGGATTATGTTTTAGGGTTTAGGGTTTAGGGTTTAAGGTACAGTGTTATGGTTTAGGGTTTAGGGTTTAAGGTTGTGAGTTTAGGGTTTAGGGTTAGGTTTAGTGTTTAGGGTTTAGGGTTTAGGATTTAGGATTTAGGTTTTTTAAAGTTAAGTAGACCAATAGATTTAGGTTTATTTACTTTATTCTTTATTTATTTGAGTTTATTTTAATTTTTATTTTTATTTAGGTTTATTTCTTATTTTTGTCTAGTTTAGTTTATTTATTTTATGTTTATTTATTTTAGTTTAGATTTTTTAATTTAGTTTAGTCTTTAGGTTTTCGTTTATTTTTTGTTGAGTTTTATTTTTATTTTATTTTTTATGTTTAGGTTTTATTTTTTAATTTTAGGTTTCAATTTTTATTTTATTTTCTTAGGTTTAGGTTTTAGGTTTATTTTTAGTTTTATTTTATTTTTTTTTAGTCTAGGTTTAGGTTTATTTTAGTTTATTTTATTTTATTTAAGGTTTAGGTGTAGGTTAAGGTTTAGTATATTTTAGGTTTAGGTTTAGGTTTAGTATATTTTAGGTTAATGTTTAGCTTTTATTTATTTTAGTTTAGTTTATTTTAGTTTAGGTTTAGGTTTATTTTATTTTTAGTTTAGGGTTTATGTTCTATTTTTTAGTTTAGGGTTTATGTTCTATTTTTTTTTTTCCATTTTAGGTTTATTTTCTAAGTTTTGGTTTTTATTTAGTTTTTATTTTATTTAGGTTTTTAACTTTTTTAGTTTAGTTTAGGTTTTAATTTATTTTATTTTAGTTTTATTTTTAATTTTATTTTATTTTTAGGTTTTAGGTTTAGATATTTTATTTTATTTTATTTTTGTTATGGTTCTTTTATTGATTTTATTTTTAGGTTTTATTTTGTTGAGGTTTAGGTTTTTATCTTTTTAGGGTTTAGGGTTTAAGGTTTGGGGTGTAGGGTTTAGGGTTTAGGAGTTAGGGTTTAGGTTTTAGGGTTTATGGTTTTAGTGTTTAGGTTTTAGGGTTTAGGGTTTATGTTTTAGGTCTAAGGTTCAAGTTTTTGTTTAGGGTTTAGGGTTTTTATTTTTTATTTTAATAGAGAATAGATTTAGATTCAACAAACTAACACACCAAGTTTTTTAAGACATAAGCGACGACATAGATAAAAAATGAGCACACATAGAGCAAATCGAAGACCATAGATAACTAGAGTCATCTTTACTTTAAAGACAGTTCCATAAGCAGCATATCGGATCGGTTATTCTTCAGTTTCTCCAGTTCCTAACAGAACCAACCCGGCCTCTTGAGTAGTTGGATCCACCATCATATCCCTGATCTCTTCCTCAGCCACCACCATGGTTGTAACCTCCATCACTCCACCTGCCTCCATAACCACCACTGCTCTGAACAACACCTCCATATCCAGTAGCACCACCAGATCCCCCACCACCACTACAATAATTACTGCCTCCACCTTCGCCTACATTGCCAAATCTAGACTAAGCCTAGTTGACAGTGATGTTCCTACCATCAAGGTTATGCACATTCTTAGGGTTTAGGTTCATGTTTACATTTACTAGGTTTTATGGCTTAAGTTCATTTTTTAATTTATTTAGTTATTTTAGGTTTAGGTTTAGGGTTTGGGGTTTAGGGTTTAGGGTTTAGGGTGTAGGGTTTATGGTTTAGGATTTAGAGTTTTAGGGTTTATGCTTTTATGGTTTAGGGTTTAGGATTAGGGTTTAGGATTTAAGGTTTAGGGTTTAGGGTTTAGGGTTTTGGGTTGTAGGTTTAGTGTTTTGGGTTTAAGGTTTAGTATTTAAGGTTTAGGGTTTAGGTTTTTAGGTTTTTTAAATTAAGTAACCTGGTAGGTTTAGGTTTACTTAGTTTATTTAGTTTATTTTTTATTTTTATTTAGTTTAGTTTATTTATTTTAGGTTTACTTATTTTAGTTTAGATTTTTCATTTTAGTTTATTTTTTTTAGGTTTATTTTTAGTTGAGTTTTATTTTTATTTATTTTAGGTTTAGGTTTTATTTTTCATTTTTAGGTTTAATTTTATGTTTTTATTTTATTTTGTTAAGTTTAGGTTTCAGGTTTTTATTTTAGGTTTATTTTTAGGGTTTATTTTTTTAGTTTAAGTTTAGGTTTATTTTTAATTTATTTTATTTTATTTAGTTTAGGTTTAGGTTTAGGTTTAGGTTTAGTTCAATTCATGTTTAGGTTTAGGATTATTTTATTTAGTTTATTTTATTTTTATTTTAGGTTAAGTTTTTTTTTTTAGTTTAGGGTTGAGGTTTATTTTTTATTTATATTAGGTTTATATTTTTAGGTTTAGGTTTTTATTTAGTTTTTCTTTATTTTATTTTAGTTTATTTTTATGCTTAGGTTTAGTTTTAGTTTAGGTTCTAATTTAAGTTAAATTTTATTATTTTATTTATGTTTACATTTTTTAATTTATTTAATTTTTAGGTTTTATTTAGTTTAGGTTTAGGTTTATAAGTTTTTAAGGTTTAGGGTATATGGTTTAGGGTTATAGTGTTTAGAATTTTAGGGTTTAGGATTTAGGGTTAGGGTTTAGGGTTCAAGGTTTAGGGTTTATGGTTTAGTGTTTAGGATTTAAGGTTTAGGGTCTTAGGGTTTAAGGTTTAGGGTTTAGCATTTGCTTAGAGTTTTGGATTAGTTTAGGGCTTAGGGTTTAGGGTTTAGGGTTTAAGGATTAATCTTTAGGATTTATGGTTTTTAGGGTTTAGGGTTTAGGGTTTTTAGGTTAGGGTTTAGGGTTTAGGGTTTATGGTTTAATTTTAAGAGTTTAGGGGGTTTGGAGAGTTTAGGATTTAGGTTTAGAGTGTGTTTTCCTTAAAAAAAAAAAGTAGGTAGGATTATTTATTTATTTATTTATTTTAGTTTATTTTATTTTATTTAGTTTGGTTTATTTATTTTATATGGTTTAGGTTTTAGGTTTTACTTTAGGTTTATTTTTAGGTTTTATTTCTTAGTTTAGGTTTAGTTTATTTTAGTTTATTTTATTTTATTTAGTTTAGGGTTTAGGTTTAGCTAAGTTTAAGTATTTATTTTATTTTGTTTATTTGAGTTTAGGTTAGGTTTTTTTTGTTTATTTTATGTTTAGGTGTTTATTTTTTAGTTTAGGGTTTAGGTTTTATTTTTTATTTATTTTTATGTTTATTTTTTAGGTTGAGGTTTTTATTTAGTTTTTATTTTAATTTATTTTAGGTTTATTTTTTTATTTTTCATTTAGTTTTTATTCTATTTAGGTTTTTTATTTTATGGTTTATTATATATTTTTAGTTTTGTTTTGGTTTATTTATTCCATTTTAGTTTAGTTTTTATTTTATTTATTTTATTTTTTTAGGTTTTGGTTTAGGTTTAGGTTTATGTTTTTATTTTATTTTTTTCGGTTCAGGTTTTAAGTTTTTATTTTACATTTATTTTTAAGTATTACTTTTTAGTTTTGGTTTAGGTTAATTTTAATTTAATTTAATTTATTTAGTTTTGGTTCAGGTTTTGGTTTAGTTTATTTGAGGATTAGGTTTAAGCTTTATTTATTTTAGTTTAGTTTATCTTAGTTTATGTTTAGCTTTATTTTATTTTAATTTTATGTTTAAGGTTTTTTTTAGATTAGGGCTATGGTTTTATTTCTTATTTATTTTTAGGTTTTAATTTTAGGTTAATTTTTTAGGTTTAGGTTTTATTTTATTTTTATTTTATTTTAGGTTTATTTTTTATTTTAGGTTTATTTTTTATTTTATTTAGGTTTTCATATTTTTTAGTTTTGTTTAGGTTTTTATTTATTTATTTTTAGCTTAGTTTTTTTAATTTTCTTTTTTACGTTTAGGTGTTAGTTTATGTTTTTATTTTATTTTATGTTTTCATTTTATTTTGATTTATGTCTATTTTATTTAATTTTTTTAGGTTTTATTTAGTTTAGGTTTAGGTTTCTAGCTTTTTAGGGTTTATGGTTTAGGGTTTAGGTTTTGCTTTATTTTAAGTTTTTTTAGGTTTTATTTTTTTTTTTAGTTTAGGTTCAAGTTTATTTTAGTTTATTTTATTTTATTTAGTTGAGGTCTAAGTTTAGTTTTTTTAGGTTTATGTTTAACATTTTTTATTTTAGTTTATTTTATTTTTTTTTGTTTATTTAATTTTTATTTTAGGTTTAGTTTTTATTTTTAGTTTATGTTTTTTTTTTATTTTTAGGTTTATTTCTTAAATTTAGGTATTTATTTAGTTTTTATTTTATTTTATTTTAGTTTTTTTTCATTTAGTTTTTATTTTATTTAAGTTTTTTATTATTAGGTTTATATTATTTTTTATTTAGTTTAGGTTTTAATTTATTTAATTTTAGTTTATTTTATTTAATTTTATTTTTAGGATTAGGTTATTTATTTTAGTTTAGGTTTTAATTTTATTTTATTTAGGTTAAGATTTTATTTATTTATTTTATTTTGAGGGTTTATTTACTTTTGGTTTAGGTTTTTGGGTTTTTAGGGTTTAAAGTTTAGGGTTTAGGGTTTATGGTTTAGGGTTTTAAGGTTTAGGGTTTTAGGGTTTATGATTTTTGGGTTTAGGGTTTAGGGTTTAGGGTTTAGGGTTTAGGGTTTAGGGCTTTAGAACTTAAGACAGGTTAGTTAAGGGGTTAATTTAGGAGTTTAGGTTTAGGTTTAGTTTGAGTTGATAATTTTGGGTTTAGGGTTTATGGTTTAGGATAGTTTAAGTTTTAGGTGGTTTAGGAGGATTAGGATTGGATTGGTTTAAAGTTTAGGTTAGGGTTAGGGTTGGTTTATGATTTTTAGGGTTTAGTGTTGTAGTCTTAGGGTTGTAGGTTTAGGGTTTAGGGGTTAAGTTTAGTTTTAGGATTTATGGTTTAGGGTTTAGGGTTTAGGGTTTAGGTTTTAGGGTTTAGGGTTTAGGGTTTAAGGGTTAGGATTTTTTTATTATTTTAAAATTAAGTAAACTGGTAGGTTTAGGTTTATTTAGTTTATTTTTTATTTTAGTATATTTTATTTTTATTTAGTTCAATTTATTTATTTTCGTTTAGCTTTTCTATTTTAATTTATTTTTTTTGGTTTAGGTTTAGGGTTAGGTTTAGTTTAGGTTTATTTGTTAGTTGAGTTTTATTTTTATTTTATTTTTTAGGTTTAGGTTTTATTTTTTATTTTCAAGTTTAGGTTTATGTTTTAATTTTATTTTTATAGCTTTAGGTTTTAGGTTTTATTTTAGGTTTTTTAGGTTTTATTTTTTAGTTTAAGTTTAGGTTTATTTTACTTTATTTATTTATTTAGTTTAGGTTGGGTTTATGTTTTTAGTTTAGTTTATTTGTTTATTTTATTTTATTTAGTTTAGTTTTTTTAGGTTTATGTTTAACATTTTTTTATTTTAGCTTAGGTGTTTGTTTTTTTGTTTATTTCATTTTTATTTTAGGTTTAGTTTTTACTTTTAGTTTAGCTTTTGGGTTTTTTTTATTTTTAGGTTTATTTCTTAAATTTAGGTATTTATTTAGTTTTTATTTTATTTTATTTTAGTTTTTTTTCATTTAGTTTTTATTTTATTTAAGTTTTTTATTATTAGGTTTATATTATTTTTTGTTTAGTTTAGGTTTTTATTTATTTAATTTTAGTTTTTTTTAATTATATTTTTAGGATTAGGTTTTTTATTTAGTTTAGGTTTTAATTTTATTTTATTTAGGTTAAGATTTTATTTATTTATTTTATTTTAAGGGTTTATTTACTTTTGGTTTAGGTTTTTGGGTTTTTAGGGTTTTTGATTTAGGGTTTAGGGTTTATGGTTTAGGGTTTTTAAGGTTTAGGGTTTACGATTTTATGGTTTAGGGTTTAGGGTTTAGGGTTTAAAGGTTTAGGTTAAGAAGGTTTAGGTTAGCAGTTTTTAATTTAGGGTTAGAGCTTTAGAGTTGATAATGGTTTAGGTTTATGTTTAGGATAGTTTAGGGTTTTAGGGTTTAGGGTTTAGGGTTAGGATTAGGATTTAGGGATTGGTTTAAAGTTTAGGGTTTAGGGTTTAGGGTTTATGGTTTTTTAGGGTTTAAGGTTTAAGGTTGTAGTCTTAGGGTTGTAGGTTTAGGGTTTAGGGTTTAGGTTTAGTTTTAGGATTTATGGTTTAGGGTTTATGGTTTAGGGTTTAGGTTTTAGGGTTTAGGGTTTAGGGTTTAAGGGTTAGGATTTTTTTATTATTTTAAAATTAAAAGGTAGTTTAATTTAGTTTATTTTTTATTTTAGTATATTTTATTTTTATTTAGTTTAATTTATTTATTTTCGTTTAGCTTTTCTATTTTAATTTATTTTTTTAGGTTTAGGTTTAGGGTTAGGTTTAGTTTAGGTTTTTTTGTTAGTTGAGTTTTATTTTTATTTTATTTTTTGGGTTTAGGTTTTATTTTTATTTTCAAGCTTAGGTTTATGTTTTAATTTTATTTTTTTAGCTTTAGGTTTTAGGTTTTATTTTAGGTTTTTTAGGTTTTATTTTTTAGTTTAAGTTTAGGTTTATTTTTACTTTATTTATTCTATTTAGTTTAGGTTTATGTTTAGGTTTTACTTTTTTTAGTTTAGTTTATTTTAGTTTAGGTTTAAGTTTATTTTATTTTGTTTAGTTTATTTTTATTTTAGGTTTAAGTTTTTATTTTTTAGTTTAGGGTTTAGGTTTTATTTTTTATTTATTTTTAGGTTTTATTTCTAGGTTTGTTTTTAGGTTTATGTTTTTATTTAGTTTTTATTTTAGGTTTATTTTATTTTTATTTTATGTTCAGTTTTTATTTTATTAAGGATTATTATTCATAGGTTTATTTTATTTTATTTAGTTTAGTTTAGGTTTTTCTTTATTTTTTGTTTATTTTTATTCTTTATTTTATTTTCTTTTAGGTTTAGGTTTAGGTTTAGGTTTAGGTCTTAGTTTAGGTCTTTATTTTATTTTATTTTATTTAGGTTTAGGTATTTATATTTATTTTATTTTTAGGTTTTATTTAATTTAAGTTTAAGTTTTTAGGTTTTTATGGTTTAGGCTTTAGGGTTTAAGGTTTAGGGTTTAGGGTTTTAGGGTTTTGAATTTTAGGATTTTGGGTTTAGGGTTAGAGTTTAGGGTTTAGGGCTTACGATTTAGTTTTTAGGCTTTAGGGTTTAGGGTTTAGGGCTTAGAGTTTTGGGTTAGCTTAGGGTTTAGGCTTAGTTTAGTGTTTATGATTTAGGGTTTTGGATTTATGCTTTAAATTTTAGGGTTTCTAGGGTTTAGGTTCTACGGTTTAGGTTTTAGGTTTTAAGGTTTATACTTTTAGGGTTTAGGGTTTAGGATTAGGGTTTAGTTTTAGGGTTTAGGGTTTAGGGTTTGTTTTATGGTTTAGGGTTTAGGGTTTAGGGTTAGTTTTAGGGTTTAGGGTTTAGGATTTAAGGTTTAGTGTTTTTTTTTTAACAGTTTAAGTTTAGGTTTATTTAGTTTATTATAGTTTATTTTACTTTTTATTTTTATTTATGTTTATTTTTTAATTTTATTTAGTTTGGTGTATTTACTTTATGTTTATTTATTTTTGTTTAGGATTATTTATTTTAGGTTATGTTTTTTGTTTAGGTTTAGGTTTATGTTTATTTTCTAGTTTAGTTTTATTTTTATTTTATTTTTTAGGTTTAAGTTTTATTTTTATTTTTAGATTTAGGTTTAGGTTTTTATTTTATTTTTTCAGGTTTCGATTTTAGGTTTTAATTTTAGGTTTATTTTAAGGCATTATTTTTTAGTATAGGTTTATATTTATTTTATGTTTATTTTATTTTATTTAGTTTAGGTTTAGGTTTAGGCTTACTTTATTTTAGGTTTAGGTTTAGGTTTTATTTATTTTAGTTTAGTTTATCTTAGTTCAGGTTTAGGTTTATGTGTTAGGCTTTTATTTTTGGTTTATTTTTAGGTTTTATTTTTTAGTTTAGTTTAGGTTTATTTTTAGTTCATTTTATTTTTTTTAGTTTTTAAGTTTAGGTTTTATTTATTAGTTTAGTTTATTTATTAGGTTTTATTTATTTTATTTTATTTATTTTATTTTTTTATTTTATTATTTCTTATTTTAGTTTAGGTTTGGTTTTATTTTTTTATCTATTTTAGTTTTATTTTAGGTTTATTTTAGGTTTAGGTTTTATTTAATTTTATTTTATTTTTTTAGTTTAGTTTATTTTACTTTTATTTTATGTTTAGTTTTTATTTTATTATCTTTTTTTATTAGGTTTATATTAATTTTTATTTAATTTTGGTTTTATTTATTTAATTTAAGTTTATTTTATTTATTATTTTATTTTATTTTAGGTTAGGTTCTGGGTTATAATTTAGGTTTTTATTTTATTTAATTTTATTATTTTATTTAGGTTTTAGGTTTTTTTATTTATTATTTTATTTTTAGGTTTATTTACTTTAGGTTTAGGTTTTTTTATGGTTTTATTTTATTTAGGTTTAGTTTTTTATTTATTTTATTTTTTTAGGTTTTATTTACTTTAGGTTTAGGTTTTAGGTTTTTTTTAGTTTAGGGTTTAGGGTTTATATGGTTTAGGGTTTTAAGGTTTTAGGGTTTAGGGTTTTTTTTTTGGGAAAAGTTAGGATTTTATTACCATAAAAGGAAAAGATACAATGTCCTTAATAGGGGTAAAGCTCAAAGTTCTACTGCTCTTAGAACTATAAGAAACCTAAGAGCTAAAACCCCATCTAAGTACAATAGAAAGAAAAGAAAACAAAACAAAACAAAACAAATACAATAGCCAAAAGCATATGAGAAAAACAGAATAAGATACTGACTCATGAAAGTAGTAAAAGGACTAGTTAGAAGCGACTCTTGATGCCTTTGAGAAAGCAAGATAAAGATACATAACAACACTTGAGTTGGATGAGTAAAGCTCATTCCATCTATAAAGTTCCAACGCAAAAGAATTCATCAAAACACTACAAAGGCAATAATCATAGCTCAAGGGAAAGGATAAGGTAAATAATTTAGAGAACAGAAGAGAAGGCTTGGGCTCTTAAGATCATCTCAAGTAAAACAATACATATGAGCATCCAAACTTCACGAGAAGGGTTACAATCATATGTAATGCTACCAAAGAGAGAAGATATGAGTAAACATCAAGGCCAACATAGCAATACCTAATATAACAAACCATCTAAGGCAAAATAGTCCATAGTGATCCGGTCCGCACCAAATAAGAGAGAAAAAAGCCGACTGAACCCACCAACCAAAACCCGCAATAGACCAATCACATAAAAGCAACCCAAAAGTTCTGATAGGATCGGGCCAAGCTAAAAAAACCAAGCAGTAACTCCACCAAAGCTACCACCAAAAGGAAGAGAAACACAAAAAAGGAGCAGTCAACATGAATAGGGGTAAAACACAACCCAGCAAAACCATCCCAAAGGCATAACAACAACCCATGACTATTTCTAGAGCACTAGCAATCCAAATCCAAGGGCAAAACCTCCACCAAAATAGCAAAATAATAGAAGATAATCAGCACCAGAGAGAGGAAACCCATAAGGAGACCAAGAGGGTATCCAAAAATTACCATCAAAACACCAAGATAGAGAGAACCAACCTTCAGAAACACCGGACCAATCTAGTCGGAGGCATGCTAGTAAACCAATATGCATAGATAAAAAATAGCGACAACCATCTCCTATAGTAAACAGAAACCTAGGTCTGGATTAAAAAAGAACCACAAAATGTCCTCATACCTATCAATAGAGAAAACAACCAATAAAAAGAAAACACCAACCCAAACTAGGAAAATAACCAAAAAGAATTGAAAACACCAAAACAAACCAAATCCTGAAGAGACCAATAGTACCCCCAACAACCAACCACAACAACATAAGTTCCAATTTAGTAAAGGGAGCAGCCAGCCAAAATAAGAGGTTAACCTAAAATAGAGCATAAAATAAAGGAAAAGAACAACAGCATGCATAACCACAACCCACCTGGAGATTTCCAAAAGAACTAAGAAACAAAATTGGTAGTCACTAGACAAAAAACCAAGGTAAAAAAGGTCAAGGAGAACCATCCAACCACAAGAAACAAATCATTGTGGAAAGGAACAAGGCTAGAGGCAAATAAAGCCCCTTCCAAATCCTATAGAGCAGAGAGTCACCATAAAAGCAAAAAGTGGAAGGCAACAACTAGAAAATGCTATGTCCTATCCTCAAGGTAGAGGGAAAAAACCACAAGCCCCAAGAGAAAGAAAGGAGAACAACAACCACCAAAAGCCCAAAATTATGCCAAACTAGAAGAGACAAAGCAGCCATGAAAAAATGTCCATGCAAAATAAGAGGGGATGGGAAGCAAGTAGCAGCATCTAGTAGAACCAACCATAGTAGCCAGAAATCCAATTCAAATAAAGTAATAGCCAACAAATAAGAGGCAAATGCAACATCAATTAGTATAAAGGTAGGCCAAAATCAGGGCACAACCACAACCTAGGGACGCTAAAATATTACTAGTGTGACAAAAGAAGCATAGCATGAGCCACAAAAATAAAACCAGTCTGAGGATAGGAAAACTAATTAAAATATATATGAATAAGGGTCAGTCAAGTATACAATGAGGTAAAGAGGATGGGGATTTAAGTTTAGAAATAAACTAAAACCAACAAGGTAGCTTTCATATAAAGTGAGATTAACCAAGACCCTAAAGAAAAATAGCAAAAACCAATTCCTGGTGAGGGAATGACAAAAAAAAATGAAAAATAGGCAATAAAACCAATATGATAAACAAAATAGAAAGTTAAAATCGAGGTAAGGAAGTCCGATTTTATTGACCAGACCATCTAGATGCTTAAGTAAGCTAAGGTTATAAAATAAAGTGAGCTCATTTAATTTAGATCCCAAATTAGCTAAGAAATCAACAAAGCATTACCTTCACAAAGAATGTGAGAAATTTTGCAAGCAAAGATGCTTTTAGTGTGATTAAGGAGATAAAATAAGTTAACATTCCCCATTTTATTAGTATTGAGCATATCAAGTAAAAGAAGAGAATCAACTTCAATCCAAATATTTAAAAGGCATTTTTTAAAACAAATATCAATAGCTTTATTAACAACCATGACCTCAGCATAAATAATAGAACAAGCTTTGAGGGGGTAGACAAAAGCAGAAATGACAGTACCTTTAGAATCCCGAAGAATTCCACCACAACCATATTTGTTTGAGGAAACAGAATCTTTATAAAATTTTCTTTAGGCTTAATCCAATGTATAATCCTAATACTCTTGTAGGAAGGGTCATCATGCAAGTCATACCAATTTTTTAGCCACAAATTTATAACCTCTAAAATGAAGATTACTAATTAAATTTGCATTAAAAAGGGCATGGATTTTTTTCCTTAGTTCTAGCAAGGATCCTTCTATGGTTCATAGGGATGCCTTGATATTTAGCATCATTTCTATCCATCCAAATGAACGAAATAAGGGTAATAGCAATTAAAACATTCATATGACCTTTCATAGTTTTATGGAAACAAACTTCAAGAAGTTGATGTAACTAAAGAGAGCCATGAAAATAATTAGTGTTAAATAAATCATCATACCATATCCAAGGTTTGGAAGCGATAACAACATTGACAAAAACATGATTAACATTTTCAATATGAAAACAACAATAGCACTTGGACGGTAAATAAAACCCTCTAATCCAGAGCAATGAATCTACAAGAATGAAGTTATTAAAAATCCTCCAAGCTAAAACAACATAAGAAATGGGAATGATATTGTTCCATAGTTTAATGAAAACATTAGAGGTGTTTTTTTTTATTTTAATAAAATTCCAAACCTCTTTAAGAATGAAATCGCCATTGTAAGAGAGCTTGAAAAGAATTTGATCAGGTTTATTAGAAAAGATAGCGATGTTGCAGAACTTGTCAAAAATAGAAATAGAATGTAGTTCTCAAGTTTGTTTTCATTCTTATTGTTATTAAGCCTAAAAGAGTTAACTTTGATAGTAGCAGTAGAGTGTATAGATAAAAGGGAGTCAATAGAGCCATTTCTAATCCAATTGTCTTGCCAAACTTGAGTGAATACCCTAAGATATTAAGGATTCAACAACCCATTTAATGGAGCAAAGACTTTTCCAAACTAGAGAATCAACAACTTTATAAGCATAGATAAGAGGGTGTTTACCTTAGCAATATTTTTCCATCATAAAATTAGCCTAAAGGCTATCATTCTTTCTAAAATTCCACTCGAGCATATGAGAGAAGGCAGACAAGACCACCTTCACCCAAAGGACCACAACATTTATGCTAGGATGTCCAATGCATTCTTTTAATAGAATTATTGGATCCCCAAAAAAATTATTAAACAAGCGATCAATTTTGATAAGAGTAGAATTAGTGGGAATAATAGTTTGAATCAACTAAAAGGGCATATAATTGAGAGTGCTTTTAAGAATAGTGAGCCTACCACCAAATGAATGTAAATGAAATTCCTAATAAAAATTATTATTTAAAATTTTTTGAATTAACTCATCAAAAAGATGATATCATTTTGAACATTTAGAGGAACATGCAAGTACTTAAGATGTAAGTGTGGATGTTTAAAATTAGTGATATGCTGGATTTGATTGATTTTATTATTATAGATACTTGAAGAGATAATAAAATATCTTTTGTTATCATTGATAGAATGACCACTTTCTCTACCATATTTATTTAAAAAAATCTTGAGGTTCTTGATATGTTGAATATAAGCATTGCAAAAAATAATGAATTCATCTACAAAGCTTAAGTGGGAAACAAAAGACCACCAAGAGTTCTAGTACATCTAGGATTGTTTAAAAATAACTCATTGATACTCCTAGA
Organism: Cymbidium sinense; assembly: GCA_021442155.1. Taxonomy (NCBI): domain Eukaryota; kingdom Viridiplantae; phylum Streptophyta; class Magnoliopsida; order Asparagales; family Orchidaceae; genus Cymbidium; species Cymbidium sinense. The sequence continues at coordinate 73,419 of JAKCPB010001272.1, read as the reverse complement.
TAAGTACTCAACAACAATAATAAATAAAGTAAGAGATAAAGAATCCACTTATCTTAAGCCATGGGAATAAGGAAAGAATCCCAAAACTTCCCAATTAAGAAAAATAGAAAACTAGACATTATTAATACAATTATTAATAAGAAAAGTAAATTTATAAGAAAACCCAAATAAATTAAGAATATGGAAAATGAAATCACAAGAGATATTATCAGAAGCTTTGGTAATATCTAATTTGAAAAGAAAGTTTCCACCTCTAGTCTTAGCATCTAAGTCATGAATTAATTCATGTGCAAGTAAAATGTTATCAGAAATAGATCTACCTCTAACAAAGCCAGTTTGGTTGAGAGAGATAATCTTATGAAGTAAAGGACTAAGCATGTTGGCAAGAATTTTGGAAATCAGCTTATTGAAGAAGGTGCAAATACTAATAAGTCTAAAATCACTCCAAAGAATTACCATTAAAAAAAATCAACCCCAACCTCAATCAAATCACTTTTAATAATAAACCAACAATTTTGAAAAAATTGAGTAGTGAAACCCTCGACCAACAACAGAATCTATGTTCATGCTATTAAGAACATTAAACATTTTAACTTCATTAGGCATAATAGTAAGCAAATCATTGTCATCATTGGTAATAATAGAAGGAATCAAGTGTGATTTAGAAATAACTTCATAAGAGCAACTCTTATTAAGCATATTTCTAAAGTATTTAATAACTGAATTCTTAATACCATTATTCTCCATAATCCATTCTCCATTGTCAGCTTTAATTTTTTGAATACTATTTAAATATCTCTTTTTATTAACTAAAGCATGGAAATACCTAGTGTTCTATCACCATCCACAATATGTTTACTAGCGCTTTTGATGATAAGTCTCTTCCATGTTTTGAAAATTAATAAGTTTATCTTTTACCTCTAGTCCTTAATCTTAGAAGGATCGACATAATAGAGAACCTCAGATCACAAACCATTTTTTCCATATCTTTGATATTAGGAAAAAGGTTTTTAAAATAATGCTTGTTCCATCAACCCAAATTTTGCTTATCCATTTTAAGCTTAAACCAAAGTCTATTCATCACCATAATCAAATTATCAGGATATAAAGGAGCTTTCCAATTGTTAGCCACAACATTAAAAAAATTAGTATGTTGAATCCACATGTTCTGAAATCTAAAAGGAGAGAAATTTTTTAATCTATTAAAATTATCTTGAATAGAAAAGAAAAGAGGAGCATTATTAGACAAGGTTCTACTTAAATGATCGACAGAAGTAATATGTCATTGAGTAATTGAATGAGTACTAAAAGGAATCCGATCCAACCTTTGTCTAAGTCTAAATTTTTGCCAGGTATAATTAAACCTTTAAAACCAATATCAATCAAATTATAATCAAGGATCATATTAGAAAATTCTTCCATGGAATGAATATTAGGAGAGCAACCACCACTTTGTTCAGAAGTGAATAAAATAGTGTTGAAATCACCACCAACAAACCAAGGTTTATTGACAATTGTAGTAAAATTCCTCAAATTATCCCAAAGAAGATTTCTACTAGATCTAAGCCCAAAACACAATGATCACCATAAGAGATTTGAGCATTGACAACTTGTTGAAAATCATCAAGAATAGAAACCTCTATAAAGTTATTCCAAAAACACCAAATCTTATTACTGACATTAGGGAAAAATTTATTGAAATCGATCATTTTAGCAACATGGTTAATTTTGTTAGCATGAATAAGAGGCTCCAGAAAAAAAAATTTAAAGAAATATTATGTATACGATAAAGATTTCTAATACAATTAGGAATAGAGAGGTATCAATCCCTCTAACATTCCAAATAATAAAATTAAACATAAAAAAATAAAAAGGGGTTAAGAAAAGGTTAATTAAGAGAGGAGAGGGAGGTCGTAGTCGATCTAGTGTTTTGTAGCAGTTTAGGAGGGAAATTTTTAACATTTTTTCTTTTTTTAGCATGATAAGTTTGGAAACCATTTCTTTTGCCATATAATCATCATCTAAGAAGGATTTAACAACATTAGTCATAGATTTAGGAGAAACTGCATGATTAGAAATGAGTTCTCCTTCTTCCAAGACATTAGAATTTATTAAAGCCAAATGATCATCAAGAATAATAAGAGAGGGAGCAGAAACATATTTATTTAGAGGCAAGTGTGAACACCAAGCCCTTCCTCTTCATGGTCCAAATTATTAGACAAAGCCAAATCAAGATGAGACTTTAAATCATCCTAAATCTAGAAAATAGAATTTTTCTTTTCAACTTGATTATCATGAGGTATTAAAGCCATATTGCATTGAATTTGAATGATGCATAACATTAATACCCTCATTTATATTCTCAATCAAAGCTTCATTTTCATCAATCAAAGCCGAAGGATCAGGATTGAATTAGAGGAAACATAATCGCCATCAAAAGTTTAGAAAAACTATTATTGTTCACATTAGAAGCCTTTACAGAAAGTAAGAAGAGGTAAAATAGGCTTATTAGGAACATTAAAAAATTCCTTTTTTTAAGTAGTTTTTGATATTTACAGTGATTTATGTGTTAGGAATAGAATTTTCCTTAATAGGGATTTTCTTTTTTAAGTAAGGATGAAGAATGAAGCATTCAGAATTATCATGCCAATGGATTTTACAGTGAGAACAAAAGATAGGGAAATTTTCCAATTCAATTATTTGCATATAACCATAATTTTTAGATCCCAAACAGATTTCTTTATGGTGTTTCTTGGTAATGTCTAATTAAACAGAGATTCTAGCCAGATGAGATTTCATAGTCATTGCTTGATAAATTTACCGGGACCAAGTAAAGCACCCAGTAAAAGTAATTGATGGTTAACAAAATGAATTTGCATATTGGGAGAGAAATCAAACTAGAACATCTTTGAATGATTCCAAAGTAGGAGAAAAATTTAGTTAGTAGGATCCATAGGATCCTTGATTTTCCTAAGGAATCATCAAGGAAGACACCAAGCCATGGTGTCACTCCAATGAAGACATGAAATAGGCCAGATTGATTCAAGAAGGAATACAGTGAGAATCGAGCAAAATAGCAGGTATAAAGCTAAAATGTGAGGGAAATAAATCACCCAGGCACAGTATGAGGCTCAGGTAATAGTTTGTTTGGATTTTTGGGTTTTAGTTTAGGGTTTAGGTTTAGTTTAGTTTAGGGTTTTGATTTAGTTTTAGGTTTAGGTTTATGTTTCAGGTTTAGGATTAGGTTTAGGGTTTAGGTTTAGTATTATGGTTTAGGTTTAGGTTTATATAGGTTAAGGTTTAGTTTAGAATTTAGTTTAAGTATAGGTTTAGGGTTTAGTTTAGTTTATGTTTGGTTTAGGTTTAGGAGTTTAGGTTTAGGATTTAGGATTTAAGTTTAGGTTTAGATTTAAGTTTAGGATTTAAGTTTAAAGTTTAAGTTTAAGTTAGTTTAAGTTTAGTTTAAGAGGTTTAGGATTTAAGTTTAGTTTAAGTTTAAGTTTAGAATTTAAGGTTTAGATTTTAGTTAAGATTTAAAAAGTTTAGGATTTAAGTTTAAGTTTAGGTTTAATTTAGATTTAAGTTTAGGATTTAGGTTTAAGTTTAGGTTTAGAGTTTAGATTTAGGTTTAAGTTTTAGATTTAAGTTTAAGTTTAAGTTTAGAAGTTTAAGTTTAAGTTTAGGTTTAAGTTTAGAGTTTAGAGTTTAAGGTTTAAGTTTTAAGTTTAAGTTTAGGATTTAGAGTTTAAGTTTAAAGTTTAAAGTTTATTTTAGGAGTTTAATTTAGGTTTAGATTTAGGTTTAGGTTTAGAGGTTTTAGGTTTTAGGTTTAGAGTTTAGGGTTTATTTAAGTTTAAGTTTAGGTTTAGATTTAGAGTTTAAGGTTTATTTAAACTTAGGTTTTAGGTTTAAGTTTAGAGTTTAGAGTTTAGGTTTAGGTTTAATTTAGGTTATAGGTTTAGTTTAATTTAAATATTTTAAGTTTAAGTTTATGGTTTATGGTTTTAGGTTTTAAGGTTTAGGGTTTAGCATTTAGGGTTTAGGATTTAGTGTTTATGGTTTATGGTTTTTAGGGTTTAGTGTTTAGGTTTAGGTTTAGGTTTTGGTTTAGGTTTTACTTTTGGGTTTAGGTTTAAGGTTTTTTTTTAATAAAGAATAAATTTATATTCAACATTTCTTCTTTTGATTTTCCAAAAATAGTGCACCAAATATTCTAAGACACAAGCGATGATATAGATAAAAAATGAGCAGCATAAAAAATCAAAACTGATAACTATAATTGTCTCTTATAAAGACAGTTCCATAAGCGATCAGATCGGCCAATATTTTGTTTCTAGTTTCAGAACCACGCCTCTTTAGTAGCGATTTTCATATCCACGATCTATCCCTCACGACCACGGATGTAACCTTCATCATTCCTCCCAACTCCAAACCACCACTACTCCGACCACCTCCATATCCACCGGCAACTCAGATCCCACCACCACTGATAACCATCACCCTCTTTGCCTCCACCAGATCTATGAGCTAGTTGATGCTCATGTTCCGCCATCAAAGTTTTCCCATTATTAAGGTTTAGCAAGTTTAGGTTTTAGGGTTTAGGTTTATTTTTATTTATTTAGTTTCTTTTGGTTTAGGTTTAGGGATTACAATTTAGGGTTTAGGGTTTAAGGTTAGGGTTTAGCATTTAGGGTTTAGGGTTTAAGGTTTTAGGGTTTTAGGGTTTATGATTTAGGGTTAGGGTTTAGAGCTTAAGGTTTAGGGTTTTGGGTTTAGGTTTTAGTGTTTAGGCTTTTGGGTTTAGGTTTTAGTGTTTAGGCTTTTGGGTTTAGGTTTTAGTGTTTAGGCTTTTGGGTTTAGGGTTTTTAGGGTTTAGTGTTTAAGGTTTAGTGTTTATGCTCTAGGGTTTTGGGTTTTCATGATTTAGGGTTTAGGATTTAGGGTTAGCTTAGGGTTTAGGGTTAGTTTAGGGTTTAATGTTTGGGGTATTAGGGTTTAGGGTTTAGGGTTTAGGGTTTTGAGTTTAGGGTTTAGGGTTTAGGGTTTGGGTTTCGAGTTTAGAGTTTAGGGTTTAGGATTTAGGGTTTAGGGTTTGGGGTTTTATTTATTTATTTTAATTAAGTAAACCTGTAGGTTTAAGTTTATTTAGTTTATTTTTTATTTATTTTAGTTTTTTTATTTTTTATTTTTATTTAGGTTCAATTTTACTTTTATTTAGTTTAATTTATTTATTTTAAGTTTATTTATTTTAGATTAGGTTTTTTTAGGTTTAGGTTCAGGTTTAGGTTTATTTTTTAGTTTAGTTTTATTTTTATTTTATTTTTTAGGTTTAGGTATAGGTCTTATTTTATTTTTTTAAGTTGAGATTTTAGGTTCATTTTTAGGTTTTATTTTTTTTACCTTAGGGTTAGGTTTATTTTTAGTTTATTTTCTTTTATTTAGTTTAGGTTTAGGTTTAGGTTTAGTTTATTTTGGTTTAAATTTATTTATTTTAGTTTCGTTTATTTTAGTTTAGGTTTAGTTTTATTGTTTTATTAAAGGTTTATGTTTTTTTAGTTTAGGGTTTAAGTTTAATTTTTCTATTAATTTTTAGGTTTATTTTTTAGGTTTATGTGTTTATTTAGTTTTTATTTTATTTTATTTTTATTTTTGGTATATTTTTATTTTACTTAGGTTTTTTTTTTTTTAGTTTAGTTTAGGTTTTGTTTATTTTATTTTAGTTATGTTTTCATTTTTTATTTAATTTTTTTTTTGTTTAGGTTTTATATTAGGTTTTTATTTTATTTTATTTTATTTATTTATTTTTTATTCTGGTTTAGGTTTTTTATTTATTTAATTTTTAGTTTCTATTTAGTTTAGGTTTACATTTTTAGCTTTTAGGGTTTTGGAGGTTAGGGTTTAGGGTTTATGGTTTCGGGTTTAAGGTTCTCGAGTTTAGGGTTTAAAGTTTATGGTTTAGGGTTTAGGGTTTAAGGGTTTGGGGTTTTTAGGGTTTAAGGTTTCAAGTTTAGGGTTTAGGTTTTAAGTTTAAGGTTTAGGTTTTGGTTTAGGGTTTAGGGTTTTTGGTTATTTTTTTTAAAAGAGAATAAATTCAAATTAAATATTTCTTTTTTTAATTTCATCAACCAAGTAACACCATAAGTTTTCTATAGCGATAACATAGATAAAACATGAGCATGCATAGAGCAAATCAAAAACCCTAGATAACTAGAACCCTTTCTCTATAAAAGATGGCGGATCATATGGTCATTCTCCAGGTTTCTTGGTTCCCATCAGAACCTGACCTCTTGATTAATTGGATCCACCATCATATCCTCATCTCTCCCTTAGCAATCATCCGGTATAGCTTCATCACTCTCCTGCCTCATAACCACCCTACTCAGACCACCTCCATATGACTCCAGTCCCCCACCCCCCCACCACCCTTTGTGATTGTTTATTCCTTCACCTCCACATCTAGGACTGGTTGAGGATGTTCCTACTGTCAAGGTTTTGCCCATTCTTAAGGTTTAGGTTTAGGTTTAGGTTTATTAGGTTTAGGGTTTATGTTTCTTTTTTAATTTATTTAGTTACATTAGGTTTAGGTTTAGAGTTTAGGGTTTAGGGTTTAGGGTGTAGGGTTAGGGCTTAGGGTTTAAGGTTTAGGGTTTAAAGTTTTAGGGTTTATTCTTTTAAGTTTTAAGGTTTAGGGATAGGGTTTAAGTTTTAGGGTTTAACATTTAGTGTTTAGGTTTTAGGGTTTAGGGTTTATTTTTTGAAGGTTTAAGGTTTATGGATAGGGTTTAAGGTTTAGGGTTTAGCATTTAGTTTTAGTTTAGGTTTAGGTTTAGGGTTTTAAGGTTTAAGTTTGAGTTTAGTTTAGGTTTAAGTTTAGGTTTTAAGTTTAGGGTTTAGTTTAGTTTTAGTTTAGGTTTAGTTTATTATTTAGGTTTGGGGTTCTAGGGGGTTTAGCATTTAGGGTTTAGGGTTAGTTTAAGTTTTAGGGTTTTTTAAGGTTTAGGGTTTAGGGTTTAGGGTTTTTGGGTTTAAGGTTTAAGGTTAAAGAATTTTTAATGTTTAGGGTTTAGGGTTTAAGGTTCAGGGATTATGGTTTATGGTTTAGGGTTTAGGGTTTAAGGTTGTGGGTTCAGGGTTAAAAGGTTTAGAGTTTAGTATTGTAAGCTTAGGGTTTAGGGTTTAGAGTTTAAGGTTTAGTGTTTAGGATTTTTGGTTTGTGGCTTTTATTATTTAGGGTTTAGGGTTTAAAAAAAATAAAAGTAAACTAGTAGGTTTAGGTTTATTTAGTTTATTTTCTATTTATTTAAGTTTATTTTATTTTTTATTTTTATTTAGGTTTTATTTTTATTTTATTTTATTTTGTTTATTTATATTAGGTTTATTATTTTAGTTTAGGTTTTTTTTAGTTTTTTTTAGGTTTAGGTTTATTTTTTAGTTTAGTTTTATTTCTATTTTATTTTTTAGGTTTAGGTTTTAAATTTTTTTATTAGGTTTAGGTTTAGGTTTTAGGTTGTTATTTTATGTCTATTTTTAGGTTTTATTTTTAAGTTTAAGCTTAGTTTAATTTCAGTTTGTTTTATTTTATTTAGTTTAGGTGTAGGTTTAAGTTTTGTTTATTTTAGGTTTAGGTTTAAGTTTTATTTATTTTAGTTTAGTTTATTTTAGTTTAGGTTTAGATTTATTTTATTTTGTTTATTTTATTTTTATTTTAGGTTTACTTTTTTAATTTAGGGTTTATGTGCTTTTTTATTTATTTTTAGGTTTATTTTTTAGGTTTAGGTTTTTGTTTAGTTTTTATTTTATTTTATCTGAAGTTTATTTATTTTTATTTTAAGTTTAGTTTTTATTTTATTTAAGTTTTTTTAAAACTTTAGGTTTTTATTTATTTTATTTTAATTTAGTTTTTCTATTTTATTTTAATTTTAGGTTTAGGTTTAGGTTTAGGTTTAAGTTTTAGTTTAGGTTTTTAGTTTATTTATTTTATTTTTTTATTTAGGTTTAGGTTTTAGGGTTTAGGGTTTAGGGTTTATGGTTTAGGGTTTTAGGGTTTATGGTTTAGGGTTTAGGGTTTAGTGTTTGGGTTTAGTGTTTAGTTTTGGGTTTAGGGTTTAGGTGTTAGTTTAGGGTTTAGGGTTTAGGGTTTAAGGTTTAGGGATTAAGGTTTAATAGAGTTTAAGGTTTTGGGTTTAGGATTTAGGGTTTTAGGGTTTAGGTTTTATGATTTATGTTTAGCATTTAGGGTTTTAGGGTTTAGGGTTGTTAGTTTAGGGTTAAGGGTTTAAGGTTAGGTTTTTTTCATTATTTTATTATTTTTTTAAATTATGTAAAATAGTATGTTTAGGTTTATTTAGTTTAATATTTCTTTTAGTTTATTTTATTTTTTTTCTTTAGGTTTATTTTTATTTTTATTTAGTTTAGTTTATTATTTTAGTTTAGGATTTTTATTTTAGTTTATTTTTTAGGTTTAGGTTTAGAATTATATTTTATTCTAGTTTTATTATCATATTATTTTTTAGGTTTTGGTTTTGTTTTTTATTTTTAGGTTTAGTTTTAGGTTTTTATTTTATTTTTTTATGTTTAGGTTTTATGTTTTTATTTTAGATTTATTTATATGTTTTATTTTTTAGTTTAGGTTTAGGTTTATTTTTAGTTTATTTTAATTTATTTAGTTTAGGTTTAAGTTTGGGTTTTGTTTATTTTAGGTTTAGGTGTAGGTTGCATTTATTTTAGTTAAGTTTATTTTAGTTTAGGTTTAAGTTTATTTTTTTTTATTTTAGGTTTAGGTTTTCTTTCCTAGTTTAGGATTTAGGTTTTATTATTTATTTATTTTTAGGTTTATTTTTTAGGTTTAGGTTTTTATTTTATTTTTATTTTATTTTAGGTTTATTTTATTTTGTTTAGGTTTGTTCTTTTATTTAAGTTTTTTAGTTTTTAGTTTAGTTTAGGTTTTTATTTATTTTAGTTTAGTTTTTATTTTTATTTTTATTTTTTTAGGCTTTAGGTTTCAGTTTAGGTTTTATTTTATGTATTTATTTATTTTATTTTTTTATTTTATTTTGGTTTAAGTTATTTTTTTATTATTTTATTTTTATGTTTTATTTAGTTCAGGTTTAGGTTTTTAGCTATTTAGGGTTAGGGTTAGTTTAGGGTTTAGGCATTAGGGTGTAAGGTTTGGGGTTAAGGTTTTTTTTTTATTTTTTAGGGTTTAGGGTTTAAGGTTTAAGGTTTAAGGTTTAGGTTTTAGGGTTTAGGGTTTAGGGTTTAGGATTTTAGGGTTTAGGGTGTAGGGTTTAGGGTGTAGTGTTTTTAGGGTTTAGGGTTTAAGGTTTATGGTTTAGGTTTTAGGGTTAGGGTTCAGGTTTTAGTTAAGTGTTTAGGGTTTTGGTTTTTTTTAACAGAGAACAAATTCAGATTCAACATATCTTCTTTTTGAATTCATCAACCAAGTAACACACCAAATTTTTTAAGACACAAGCGACGACATAGATAAAAATGAGTATGCATAGGGCAAATCAAAACCCTAGATAACTAGTACTGTCTCTACTATAAAGACACAGTTCCATAAGCACATCAGATCGATCTTTTTCAATTTCTCCAATTCCCATCAAAACCACCGGGACTTTCAGTAGGCGTGATCCACCATCATATCCCCTATCTCTCCCCTACCTATTACAAGAAAACCAAAGCAAAAGAAAGAAAAGACAAAAGCTAAGAAAGAAATAACACAATATTCCAAGAAGGGCAGACAAAGACATCTATATCCTGAAATCTTTTGAGAGATGCACAAACCACCTACAACCCCAAAACTTGCCACAAACGTGGAAAGAACTTAAGATAGAAATAAGCATCTAGAAATAAGGACAAGCTAAGTACACAAAAGAAACAAAATGATAAAAATCTTAGATAGGCTCAGGCTCAGTCACAATCATCTTAAGGGGCAACAGGATATGTGAGCATCCAAGCTTTAGAAGAAGGGTTACAATCACATATGGTGCCGAAAAAAGATAATAGGGAAACATCCGACCATCATAGCCAACTTTCCTCGATTAAACCAACATAATAGCCAAAAGCTAGCCAAGTTCCACTATCATCATCAAGATTAAATAGGCACCTAACCAACAAAACATCCGACCAAACCAAAAGCAACCAACCAAACAAGGTAGTAGTAAATAACCACCATCAAATACCTAAAACAAATAAAGACTGAAAGTAAAAAAAAAAAAATTTCTATAGATCCACCAACCAACAACACAGTTATAGCCAACCATAGTAGCAGGAATCAACATAAATAATAGAGCAAAAAAATAGCCATCACCACACATACAAGTTCATCCCATAGAAAGAAATGATAAACTAATGGGCCATCCAACCAATAGGAACACAACATAAAAAAACTTAAAAGAAACCAAAAGAAAGGGAATGAAAACTAGATGGGAGATAATACTCTAGAGAGTAACTCCAGAAAGAAATAAAGCCCGTCGACTCAACCAATAATCGATAACATATAGCCAAAAATGGAAGCAAAAATCTAGAAAATACCACAACCATCAAGCAACCATCAAGCAACCACCAATAAACCCTCACAGAAAAAAGGAGGCTAGGGAAAAGGCAAACAAACAAGCTCTAAAGCACGCCAATCAGGGCCATCCTAAAACCAACAGGGGAGACCAACAAGAGAGAGCCACCAAAACCAGGAAACCAAAGCTCAGTAGTACCAACCAGAAATAATCTAGACCTCCACTAGAAGGAGATACCATTCTTAGGGTTCATGTTTAGGTTTATTAGGTTTAAGGGTTTTGGTTTATTTTTAATTTATTTAGTTACTTTATGTTTAAATTTAAGGTTTGGGGTTTAGGGTTAGGGTTTAGGGTTTAGGGTTTAGGGTTTAGGGTTTATGGTTTAGGTTTTAAGGTTTATGGTTTACGGATTTATGCTTTAGAGTTTAGGGTTTAGAATTAGGGTTAAGGGTTTAGGGTTTAAGGTTTGGGGTTTATGGTTGTAGGCTGAGGCATTAGGGTTTAAGGTTTAGGATTTAAGGTTTATGGTTTTTTTTTTTAAAATAAATAAATAAATATGTAAACTTGTAGGTTTAGGTTTATATATTTTATTTAGTTTATTTTTTATTTTTACTTAGGTTTATTTTTTATTTTCATTTAATTTAGTTTATTTATTTTAGGTTTATTTATTTTAGTTTGGGTTTTTTAATTTAGTTTATTTTTTAGGTTTAGGTTTAAGTTTAGGTTTAATTTTTTTTTGAGTTTTAATTTTATTTTCTATTTAGATTTAGGTTTTATTTTTTATTTTTAGGTTTAGGTTTAGGTTTTTATTTTATTTTTTTAGGTTTAGGTTTTAGGTTTTTATTTTAGGTTTATTTTTAGTTTTATTTATAGTTTAGTTTATTTTATTTTATTTAGTTTAGGTTTAGGTTTAGGTTTTATTTATTTTAGTTTAGTGTATTTTAGTTTAGGTTTAGGTTTATTTTATATTATTTATTTTATATTTATTTTTGGTTTTATTTTTATTTAGTTTAAGATTTAGGTTTTATTTTAAGGTTTATTTTTTAGGTTTAGGTTTTAATTTTACTTTATTTTTATTTTACATTTAGTTTTTATTTTATTTAGGTTTTTTAATCTCAGGCTTATTTTTTTTAGTTTAGTTTGGGTTTTTATTTATTTTATTATAGTTTATTATTATTAGTTTATTTTATTTTGTTTTTAGGTTTAGGTTTAGGTTTTAGTTTAGGTGTTTATTTCATTTTATTTAGGTTTAAGTTTTATTATTTATTTTATTTTTAAGTTTTATTTAGTTTAGGCTTAGGTGTTTAGGTTTTTAGGGTTTAGGGTTTATGGTTGTAGGTTTTAGGGTTTAGGGTTTAGTGTTTAGGGTTTAGCATTTACATTTTGGGTTTAGGGTTAAGGTTTTAATTTAAGATTTTGGGTTTTTAGTTCCAAAAGCAACATATCTAATCAGCTATTCTTCAACTTCTCCAGTTCCCATCAGACCCACCTGTCCTCTCGAGTAGCGGGATCCACCATCATATCCCCGATCTCTCCCTACACCCCCACCACTGCTCCGATGACTACCTCCATATCCACTAGCACCTCTAGATCCCCCACCACCAATCATGTGCCCCACCTTAGCCTCCACGTGTCTCTGAGCGTTCACGGTGATGTTGCCATCAAGTTCGCCCATTCTTGTGGTTTATGTTTAGGTTTAGGTTTATTAGGTTTTAGGGTTTAGGATTATTTTTTTAATTTAATTGGTTACTTTAGGTTAGGTTTATGGCTTAGGGTTTAGGATTTATAATTTAGAGTTTTTTTAAAAAAAAATTAAGAAAACCAATAGTTTTGGTTTATTTAGTTTATTTTTTATTTATTTAAGTTTATTTATTTTTATTATTTTTATTTAGGTTTATTTTTTATTTTATTTATTCTTTTATTTTTAGGTTTATTTCTTTTAGTTTAGTTTAGGTTTTATTTATTTTATTTTATTTTAGTTTTATTTTTTTTATTCTATTTTATTTTAGCTTTCGGTTTAAGTTTAGGCTTAGGTTTTAGTTTAGGTTTTTATTTATTTTATTTTATTTATTTTATTTAGGATTAGGTTTGTTTTTTAGGTTTCATTTTTAGGTTTATTTTTTAAGTTTACATTTTTATCTAATTTTTATTTTATTTTATTTTAGGTTTATTTTATGTTTATATTATTTTTATTTTATGTTTAGTTTTTATTTTATTTAGGTTTTTTATTCTTAGATTTATTTTTATTTTTATTTAGCTTAGGTTTTTATTTTATTTTATTTTATTCTTGGGTTTATTTTTATTTTACTTAGTCTAGTTTATTTATTTTAGTATAGTTTATTTATTTAGTTTATTTTTTAGGTTTAGGTTTTTATTTCATTTTTTTAGGTTTAAGTTTAAGTTTTTATTTTAGGTTTATTTTTTGGTTTTATTTTTTAGTTTAGGTTTAGGTTTATTTTTAGTTTAGGAATGCTTCATTTATTTTAGGTTTAGATTTTATTTATTTTATTTTAGTTTATTTCAATTTAGGTTTAGGTTTATTTTATTTTATTTATTTTAGGTTTTTATTCTATTTTATTTTAGGCTTATTTTATTTTTATTTATGTTTTGTTTTTATTTTATTTAGGATTTTTATTTTTAGGATTAATTTTTTTTAGCTTAGTTTAGGTTTTTATTTATTTTCATTTAGTTTAGTTTTCAATTTTTATATTATTTTATTTTCTAGATTTATATTTAGGTTTTAGTTTAGTTTTTTATTATTTTTCCTTTTTTTATTTTATTTTAGGTTATTTATGTATTTATTTTATTTTAGGTTTTATTTAGTTTAGGTTTAGATTTTTTAAATTTTTTTTGTGTTTAAGGTTTAGGGTTTAGTGTTTAGGGTTTGGGGTTTAGGGTTGTAAGTTTTAGGTTTTTTGGTTTATGGTTTAGGGTTTTAGGGTTTAGGGTTTAGTATTTAGTGTTGTAGGTTTAGGGTTAGGGTTTTTTTATTTTTTATTTTTTTATAATTTTATTTTTAAAATTAAGTAAACTAATAGGTTTAGTTTAATTTAGTTTATTTTTTATTTATTTTAGTTTATTTTATTTTTTAGTTTTATGTAGGTTTATTTTTATTTTCATTTTTATTTAGATTTTTATTTAGTTTTCATTTTATTTTAGTTTAGGTTTATTTTATTTTAATTTTAGGTTTAATTTTTATGTAATTTAGGTTTTTTATTATTTAGTTTAGTTTAGGTTTTTATTTATTTTATTTTAGTTTAGTTTTTAATTTATTTTTTTTTAGGTTTATGTTTAAGTTTAGGTTTAGGTTTTTAGCTTTTTATGGTTTATGGTTTAGGGTTTATGGTTTGGGATTTAAAGTTTATCGTTTATGGTTTATGGTTTAGTGTTTAGGGTTTAGGGTTTTGGTTCTAGAATTTAGGATTTATGGTTTAGTGTTTTATAGTTTAGGGTTTGGGGTTTAGAGTTTAGGGCTTTTAAGGTTTAGGGTTTAGGTTTTTGCATTTAGGGATTATGGCTTTGTTTTTTATGGTTTAGGGTTTGGGGTTTAGGCTTTAGGGTTTTAAGGTTTTGGTTTAGGGTTTAGGTTTTAGGTTTATTGTTTTAGTTTAATGTTTAGGGTTTTGTTTTTTAATAGAGAACAAATTGATTCAACATTTCTTCTTTTGCTTTCATCAACCAAGTAACACACCAAGTTTTTAAGACACTAGTGACATAGATAAAAAATGAGCGCATAGAGCAAATCAAAAACCATAGATAACTAGAATTATCTCTACTGTAAAGACATAGTTCCACAAGCAGCAGATAAGATGAGCTTTTCTTCAAATTCTAAAGTTCACATTCCTTCCGTAGCGGATCCACCATAATATCTTTGATTTCTTCCTCTGCCACCAAGGCTATAACCTCCGTTCCTCCCTCCATAACCACCATTACTACCACCACATCCATGTCCACCCGGCACCCTTAGATCCCCACCGACCTGTGATAACCACCTCCACCGCTAGATCACGAGCTTGGTTGGCATGATGTTCTTTGTCAAGGTTCATTCTTAGGGTTTAGGTTTAGGCTTTGGTTTATTATGCATTAGGGTTTAAGTTTACTTTTTAATTTATTTAGTTACTTTAGGTTTTGGTTTAGGGATTGGGTTTTAGGTTTAGTGTTAGGGTTTAGGATTTAGGGCTTAGGATTTAGGGTTTTTGGGTTGGGTTTTAGGTTTATGTTTTATTATATTTATTTATTTATTTTAGTTTTGCCTATTTTATTTAATTTATTTATTTAGGTTTAGGTTTATGTTTAGATTTATGTTTTATTTGAAGTTTTTATTTTATTTTATTTATTTTATTTTAGGTTTAGGTTTTCTTAATTATTTTATTTTTTAAGTTTATTTATTTATTTTTTTAGGGTTTTAGGTTTAGGGTTTAGCTTAGGGTTTAGGTTTAGGATATAGGGTTTGGGTTTTGGGTTTAAGGTTTAGGGTTGTAGGTTTTAGAATTTGGGGTTTAGGGTTTAGGGTTTAGGGTTTTAGGGTATAGTGTTTAGTGTTTAGGGTTTTAGGTTTAGGGTTTTATGATTTAGGGTTAAGGGTTTAGGGTTTAGGTTGCAGGTTTAGGGTTTATGGTTTAGGGTTTAGGGTTTAGATTTTTAAGTTTTAGGGTTTGATTTAATTAGTTTAAGGTTTAGGGTTGAGGGTTTTAGGGTTTAGGTTTAAGTTTACTTTGTTTAGGTTTTATTTATTAAGGTTTATTTTGTTTAGTTAAGGTTTAGGTTTAGGTTTTAGATTTGGTTTAGGGTTGTAGGTTTTTTTAATTTTATTTATTTTAGGTTTATGTTTAGGTTTTAGGTTTATCTAGGTTTAGGTATTAGGTTTATCTAGGTTTAGTTATAGGTTTAGGATTGGGTTTAGTTTTAGGTTTAGGTTTAGGTTGTATTTTACATTTATATTTTAGGTTTAGGTTTAGGTTTTTAGGTTTAGTTTAAGTTTATTTAATTTTATTTAGTTTAGGTTTAGGTTAATTTTTTTATTTTTTATTTATTTAGTTTACATTTAGGTTTTATTATATTTAGGTTTAGTTTTTAGTTTAGTTATTTAGGTTTAGGTTTAGGTTTATTTATTTTATTTAGTTTAATTTAGTTTATGTTTAGGTTTAGGTGTTTTGGTTTAGTTTTAGGTTTAAGTTTAGGATTAGGTTTTATTTTATTAATTTATTTTAGTTTTTATTTTTATTTTTATATTTTTGGTATATTTTATTTATTTTAGTTTAGGTTTAGGTTTAGGTTTATGAATTTAGGTTTTAGTTTAGGTTTAGGTTTAGATTTTGGTAGAGATTTTATTTTAATTGTTTAGGTTTAGGTTTTTAATTTAGTTTATCTTAGTTTAGGTTTAGATTTTTGGGTTTAGGTTTATGTAGGTTAAGGTTTAGGTTTAGGTTTAGGTTTAGATTTTAGGTTTAGGTTTAGGTTTAGGTTTAGGTTTATTATTTATTTATTTTATTTATTGAGTTTAGGTTTAGGTTTTAGGTTTATTTTTAGGTTTATATTTAGGTTTATTAAGTTTAGTTTAGGTTTAGGTTTTTTAAGTTTAGGATTTTTAATTTTTAGTTTTTTAATTTAGTTTAGGTTTAGGTTTAGGTTTAGGTTTTTAGGTTTAGGTTTAGATTTAGGTTTTAGGTTTAGGTTTATTTTGGTTTATTTAGTTTAGTTTAGGTTTAGGTTTAGGTATAGGTTTTATTTAATTTATTAATTTAATTTAGTTTTATTTTTTTATTTAGTTTGTTTATTTAGGTTTTGGTTTGTAATTTTATTTTTCTTTATTTAGTTTAGTTTAGGTTTATTTTTAGGTTTAGGTTTAGGTTTAAGTTTATTTTAGTTTTTAGGTTTAGATTTATGTTTAGGTTTTTATTTATATTTTTGGTTTAGGTTTATTTAGTTTAGGTTTTGGTTTAGGTTTATTTTTTAGTTTATTTATTTAGGTTTAATTAGGTTTAGGTTTAGGTTTTGATTTTAGTTTATTTAGGTTTAGGTTTTTAGTTTATTTAGTTTTAGGTTTAGGTTTAGGTTTTAGTTTATGGTTTAGGGTTTAGGGTTTATGGTTTAGGGTTTAAGGTTTAGGGTTTGTTTTGGGTTTAGGTTTTAGGTTAGGTTTAGGTAGGGTTTAGGGTTAGTTTTAGGTTTAGGGTTTAGGGTTTAGGATTTAGTGTTTAGGGTTTAGGGTTTAGGGTTTAGGGTTTAGGGTTTTTTTTAAATTAAGTAAAGTGGTAGGTTTAGGTTTATTTAGTTTAATCAGTTTATTTTATATCTTTATTTAGGTTTATTTTTTTATTTTTATTAAGTTTAGTTTTTTTATTTTGTATTTATTATTTTTTTTGTTTAGGTTTTTTAGGTTTAGGTTTATGCTTATGTTTATTTTTTAGTCTAGTTTTATTTTTATTTTATTTGTTAGATTTCAGTTATATTTTTTATTTTTAGGTTTAGGTTTTAGGTTTTTATTTTTGGTTTATTTTTAGGCTTCATTTTTTAGTTTAGGTTTAGGTTTATTTTGTACAATTTATTTTATATTTTTTTTTTTTAGGTTTATTTTATCCTAGGTTTATGTTTAGGTTTTACTTATTTTAGTTTAGTTTAGTTTATTTTTATTTTAGGTCTATGTTTTTTTTAGTTTAGGGATTAGGTTTTAATTTTAGGTTTATTATTTAGGTTTAGGTTTTTATTTAGTTTTTATTTTATTTTATTTTAGGTTTATTTTATTTTTATTTTATGTTTAGGTTTTATTTTATTTAGGTTTTTATTTTTAAGTTTATTTTATTTTTAGTTTAATTTTTGTTTTTATATATTTTATTTTAATTTACTTTTTAATTTTTATTTTATTTTTTTAGGTTTAGGTTTAGGTTTAGGGTTAGGTTTTAGTTTAGGTTTTTATTTTATTCTATTTAAGTTTAGGTTTTATTTATTTACTTTATTTTTAGGTTTTATTTAGTTTAGGTTTAGGTTTTTAGGTTTTTAGGGTTTAAGATTTATGGTTTATGGTTTAGGGTTTAGGGTTTTTGGTTTAGGCTTTAGGTCTTGGGGTTTATGGCTTAGGGTTTAGGGTTTAGGGTTTAGGGTTTTAGGGTTTAGGATATAGGGTTTAAGGTTTAGGATTTAGGGTTGTATGTTTAAGGTTTAAAGTTTTGGGTTTAGAGTTAGTTTTAGGGTATAGAATTTATAGTTTAGCGTTTAGGTTTTGAGATTTTTAGGGTTTAGGTTTTAAGGTTTAGTGTTTATGGTTGAGGGTTGAGGGTTTAGGGTTTTAGTGTCTAGGGTTTATGGTTTAGGGTTTAGGGTTTAGAGTTTAGGTTTATTTATTTTTGTTTTGTTTATTTTAATTTAGGTTTATGTTTATTGTATTTTGTTCATTTTAGGTTTAGTTTTTTTTTTTAAGTTTTGGTTTAGGTTTTATTTTTTATTTATTTTTAGGTTTTATTTTTACATTTATTTTTTAGGTTTAAGTTTTTATTTAGTTTTTATTTTATTTTATTTTAGGTTTATTTTATTTTTATTTTATATTTAGTTTTTATTTTATTAAGGTTTTTTAGTTTATCATTTATTTTGAGTTTTATTTTATTTTTTTTATTTTCTTTTATTTTTAGGTTTAGGTGTAGGTTTAGGATTAGGTTTTAGTTTAGGGTTTTATTTTATTTTAGTTTATTTAGGTTTCAATTTTTTATTTTTTAGGTTTTATTTTGTTTATGTTTAAGTTTTTAGGTTTTTAAGGTTTAGGGTTTATGGTTTAGGGTTTAGGTTTTATTCATTTTAAATTAGCTTATTTTGTTTAGGTTTATGTTTATTTTATTTTTTTTATTATAGGTTTGTTCCTTTTTAGTTTAGGGTTTTGGTTTTATTTTTTACTTTTAGGATTATTTTTTAGGTTTAGGTTTTTTATTTAGTTTTATTTTATTTCTTTTTTGGTTTATTTAATTTTTTATTTAGTTTAAGTTTTTATTTATTTTATTTTAGTTTAGTTTTTATTTTTTATTTTATTTTATTTTATTTTATTTTTGGTTTAAGTTTAGGTTTTAGTTTAGGTTTCTATTTTATTTTTTATTTTTTTATTTAGTTTTAGGTTTAGGGTTATTTATTTATTTTAGTTCTAGGATTTATTTAGTTTAGGTTTTGCTTTTAGTTTTTTAGGGTTTAGGGTTTCGTTAGGGTTGTTAAGGTTTTAGTTTAGGTTTAGTGTTTTGTTTAGGGTTTAGTGTTTTTTTATTGTTTAGGGTTTAGGTTTAGGGTTTAGGGTTTAGATTTTATTTTATTTAGTTTAGTTTATTTTAGTTTAGGTTTATGTTTATTTTGGATCATTCTTCGTTTCTCCAGTTCCCATCATCACGGCTTCTCGAGTAGCAGGATCCACCATCATATCCCCGATCTCTCTCTCTTTTCCACCACCAGTTGTAACCTCTGTTGCTCCTCCCACCTCTATAATCACCACTGCTCTGACCACCACCCCCATATCAACCAGCACCGCCAGATCTCCCACCACCACTGCGATAACGCAACCTCTACCTTCTCCTCCACCACTATATCTAAACTGATCCTGGTTGACGGTGATGTTCTTGCCATCAAACTTTTTCCCATTCTTAGGGTTTAGGTTTAGGTTTAGTTAGTGGGTTTTAGGTTTATTTTTAATTTATTTAGTTACTTTAGGTTTATTTTTAGGGTTTGGGGTTGAGGGTTTATGTTTAGGGTTAGAGTTTAGGGTTTAGGGTTTAAGGTTAAGGGTTTAGTGTTAGGGTTTAGGGTTTAGGGTTTAGGGTTTAGGGTTTACGGTTTTAGGGTTTATACTTTTAGGGGTTAGTGTTTAAGGTTAACGTTTAGGTTTTTTTAGGGTTTTGGGTTTAGGGTTGTAGGTTTATGGTTTAGTGTTTAGGGTTTAGTATTCAGGGTTTATGTTTTTTTTAAATTAAGTAAACCGATAGGTTTAAGTTTATTTAGTTTAGGTTTAATTATTTTAGTTTAGGTTTATTTTTTTTTTTTAGGTTTATGTTTAGGTTTAGGTTTATTTTTTGTTGTTTATTTTATTTTATTTTTTAGGTTTAGGTTTTATTTTTTATTTTTAGGTTTAGGTTTAGGTTTTTATTTTACTTTTTTAGGTTTAAGTTTACGTCTTTTATTTTAGGTTTATTTTTGGGTTTTATTTTTTAGGTTATTTTGAGTTTATTTTATTTTATTTAGCTTAGGTTTAGGTTTTATTTATTTTTGTTTCATTTATTTTAGTTTAGGTTTAAGTTTATTTTTTTATTTATTTTAGGTTTAGGTTTTTTTATTTATTTTTAACTTTTATTTTAAGGTTTACTTTTTAGGTTTAGGTTTTTATTTTAT
The DNA here is from genome assembly GCA_021442155.1 of Cymbidium sinense. Classification (NCBI taxonomy): domain Eukaryota; kingdom Viridiplantae; phylum Streptophyta; class Magnoliopsida; order Asparagales; family Orchidaceae; genus Cymbidium; species Cymbidium sinense. The sequence continues at coordinate 53,551 of JAKCPB010001272.1, read as the reverse complement.
TTTATTTTAGGTTTAATTTATTTTTTTATTTTTAGTTTAGTTTTACTGTTTAGGTTTTATACTTATGTTCATTGTATTTTTAGTTTAGTTTAGGTTTTGTTTATTTTATTTTAATTTATTTTACTAGTTTATTTTATTTTATTTTGGTTTAGGTTTAGGTTTTAGTTTCTTTTATTTTTATATATATTTTTGTTTTATTTAGGTTTAGGTTTTTTTAGTTAATTTATTTTGAGGTTTAATTTAGTTTAGGTTTTTAGGGTTTAGAGTTTAGGGTTTAGGGTTTAGGGTTTTAGGGTTTACTACTTTAGGGTTTAAGGTTTATGATTTAGGGTTTAGGGTTTAGTGTTTTGGCTTTAGGGTTTATGGTTTAGGGTTTAGGGTTAGCTTAGGGTTTAGGGTTAGTTTAGGGTTTAGGCTTGTTTAGGGTTTACAATTTGGGTTAGGGTTTAGGGTTTAGGGTGTAGGGTTTAAAGGTTTTTAAGGATGTAGGATTACTTTTTAGGGTTAGGGTTTAAGATTGAGGGTTTAGGGTTTAGGATTTAGAGTTTTGGTTTTCAGTAAGCAGTTTAGGTTTACTTAATTTACTTAGTTTATTTTTTTATTTACTTTAGTTTATGTTATTTTTTATTTTGATTTTGGTTTTTTTATTTAGTTTAGTTTAATTATTTTAGGTTTATTTATTTTAGTTTAGTTTTTTATTTTAGTATATTGTTATGTTTAGGTTTAGGTTTATCCTTAATTATTTGTTTAGTTTTATTTTATTTTATTTTCTAAGTTTAGGTTTTATTTTTTAATTTTAGGTTTAAGTTTAGGTATTTATTATTTTTTTTGGTTTAGGTTTAATTTAATTTAATTTATTTTATTTAGTTTAGGGTTTAGGTTTAGTTTATTTTAGTTTTAGGTTTTGGTTTTCTTTATTTTAGTTTAGTTTATTTTAGGTTTATGCTTACTTTATTTTATTTATTTTAGGTTTAAGTTTTTTTTTTAGTTTAGGGTTTAGGTTTTAATTTTTTATCTATTTTTAGGTTTATTTTTTAGGTTTAGGTTTTTATTTTTTTATTTTGTTTTATTTTATGTTTATTTTATTTTTATTTTACATTTTGTTTTTATTATATTTAGGCTTTTCTTTTTAGGTTTATTTTATTTTTTAAATTAGTTTAAGTTTTTATTTATTTTATTTTAGTTTAGGTTTTATTTTTTATTTCTTTATTTTTTTAGGTTTAACTTTAGGTTTAGGTTTTAGTTTAGGTTTTTATTTATTTTATTTTGTTATTTTATTTAGGTTTATGTTTTTATTTTTTTATTTTTTTTATTTTTTATTCAGTTTAGGTTTTTAGGATTTAGGGTTTAGGGTTTAGGGTTTAGGGTGTATGGTTTAGGCTTTAAGGTTTGGGGTTTAGTGTTTAGGGTTTAGGGTTGTAGGTTTTAGGGTTTAAGGTTTAGGGTTGTAGGTTTTGGGTTTTTAGGGTTTTAGGGTTTAAGGTTTGGGGTTTGGGTTTTGCATTTAGGGTTTAGGTTTTAGTTTATGGTTTAGGATTTTTGATTTTTTTTAATTTTTTTAAACAATGAATAAATTTAAATTCAACATTTCTTCTTTTGATTTTACAACAACAAACCGGGAAGTGAGGCAATCAAATGACACTTGGGGTAGCTAAAGCCTCGTGTTCCCAGGACTATATACCCATTACCATTCAATTTATATATATCAACACATGAATAGGGGAAAGAGAACTCAACATTCATACACTTAAGGTATAAGCACATGCATTTCTTATGTATTTATAACTAACATCATAACACATGTTATTATTCATTTATAAGATTTTGAAAATACATTTGGATTTAATAGTGATAAAAGCCACACATATATTAAATTAAATCGACACATGCAAGCTTACATAAAGGAAATCCATTTAATTTACTTGATTTTGAAAAGATGGATGCATGAATTCAAATGACATACCAAATTTAACATGATTGGAAAGAGGACAATCAAATATAAGCATGTGATTCATTCAACCAAACTACTTCTTAAGGACAATCAAATCTAATAAGATTCTTTGAAGCAAACCAAAGCTTCTTTATTAATTATGTTTTGGATTTGATTTGATTTAAAGAGGAGAAGAGAAATCATCAATTGCTGTGTTAAACCCATTCCCACATTAGTGATTTGATTTAATTTAAGGAAATGTAATTAAGTTGAGTTTATGGGTTAATTAAGTTGAACCCTTAATTAGATGAATTAATTACCTTATGTCACCTTAAAGTAATTAATTAAATAATTATGAGCCAACATGATATGCATGGAAAATAAACTTGCAATGATCCTAGGAAATAAAAGGGGTCTACAATTGGCTCATGATTAATAGTTAATTAGATTAAAGGACTTAATTAATTACTCCTACAATTTTCTCGCACATGTGGACTAACCATAATGTCATTAAACTCCTATAGGTTATTAAACACCTAAAGATCTACGCCATAATTTAATTAATTAGTTAAATCTTAGTTAATTTCATTTTGGAAGCATGCCTCACCGGAGCTCAAGACTGGCGGCTCAAATAATTGAGGAAGCTTCATCTAGTGAAGACGAAGCCTTGTTGAGCAGCAATTGGATCAATTCCTCGACATTCGCTCGATGGCCATGAACCAATGATTTGGAGCTCGACTTTGACCAACTTCGGTGCTTGCGAAGCTTAGGAGATGATTCGTTCTTGCTCTACGAGGCCTATGGAAGGTGCGTGCAAAGTTAATTTGAGTTTGCTAGAGAAATAGGGAAGTTATGTCAGAAATGGGAGTGTCTTATTTTAGGATGGATGGGAATGACATTTTTCAATCGAGGAATGAGCTTTGGAGCTTAGGAATGGCTCCAGCATCTTGGGGAAGCTAGGCATCTCAAGAAAGATTTTGTATTTATTTGAGTGGAAATGAGGGGTGTATACCTCCCTTCATCAAATGGTGGGATCAGTGTGGCTTCTAATTGGATGACCATCTCAAAAAGTTGTGGTGGCAAGGAGGAGGTGAGTTGGCACGACTTAGTTGGTTGAAGGTGTGGAGGTGGCTACTAAGGAGGAATCAAGGGTGTCCTATGGGTTTCAAATGCTCCAATGTTGAGGGTGAGGTGATTTCACCTCCCATGGGTCATGACCGACCCAACCACCCCTTGGGTCATGTTCGGTAGTGTTTTAGGTGCCTAGGTGGACCATTGGGATAGTACCAAGTGCCTAAGGAATGGAAATGACCATGTACATGGGTGATTTGTCTCATGTGATGCCCTTGACCCAATGATAGAATGATCATTTAGCATTTGATTTGATTTGGGCAGATTTGAAATGAGCCAAAAGTGGGATAGCCCAAATTTCAAGTTAATTGGTGTTGATTTGGTTATGTTTGGCTCAATTTGACTCATTTAGGTCAAATTAGGTTAGGTTGGGTCAAGTTGACCAATTGGTCAAATTGGGTCAAATCAAGGGTTGGGTCAAGTTCATATGATCATTTAGGATGTTTTGGTTCAAATGGTTTGGTTTTGTTTAGCTTAGATTTGATTTTGGCTCATTTGAATTCATTTGGGTCAAATGGGTTAAGTTGACCAATTAGACCAAATTGGCCAAATTGGCTTGGGTTGGGTTTTGGTTTAGGTTAAGTTGTCAATTGAAGATGATTGTAGACTTTGGTTTCAATTAATTTGGATTTGGTTTTGATTTAGGCCAACTTTAACCTTTAGGTCAATTTGGGCTAAGTAAGTCAATTGGGTTCAATTGGGTCCAATCAAGGCTTTGGTCAACTTCAATAATCAATTTGGAATGGCTGAGCCATTGGTTGCAATTTGGTTTATATTTTTATTTGACCCAATTTGGTCTTTTAGGTCAATTTGGGTCAACATGGTCAAGACAATTGGGTTTAGTTTGACAATTGAAGGTCAAGTCATATTCAAATATTGATTTTGATTTGGCATGAATCATTCAAGGGATTTATGTTGAAATTTAGCTAGTTTGGGTTCATATGGGTTAAGACTTAGTTTGACTGACAATTGATCAACCTAGGGTGATAAATAATCATGATGAGAGGTTTTGATGGACTTGGTTAAATTCAATTTGGGTAGAATTAAAACCTCAAATAGGTCAAATTGGCCACTTTGGGTCAAGTAGAACAATTGGGTTAGTTGGCTTGATTTTGGGTTGAGTTTGATTTAGTTGAGTTTATCTATGGATTTGGGATTGATATATAAATTCAATTGTATAATTGTCTTGGGTTCAAATGATTTTGTTCATTTGGCTTGGGTTCTTCTATTCTTGTGAACTTGGCCAAAGTTAGAAAAAAAAAGAAAGAGAAAAAGAAAAAGAAAAGAAAAGAAAAGAGAAAATGAAAAAGAAAATAAAGGCATGTGGAAATAGACTTGGAGGAGGAAGTGGAGCGATATTAGATTCCCTGACTACTCCATTGACATATGGGTAGGATGACACCTCCATAAGTAGAGAAAGAATCCAGTTTAGGCGGTCAGAGTGGAAAACCTCATTACCCAATAAAATATATGTCCCCTATAAAGGAGTACATTATCCATATACTAAAAATCTAGTTCATAGGATGGTGATATGGTTAGCACAACTCTTCTCAATGTAGATTCCCTTGAGGTGACACTTGAGCTAAATAGTGATGAGATGGCTCCAAAATAAAGCATAAGTGTATCCAAGTCTATATGTGAAATAGTTAGGCATCAATTAGGAACCTTAGCTTTAACCTCACTTTCCTCTCAAAAAGCTGAGGGTTTGGTAGTTAAGGAAGCTCCTAAGTCATCCATAGGTGTGAAAACTTAGAGGCTCTTTTGGAGAATCTTCCTCAAGTCAAGTTAATGCAAAGTTGAGGATTAATTAATATAAAGATTTAATAGAATTACTTTTTTTGGTACTTGTTTCTCATAATTTAGCAAAGAAAAGGTTAATTCCATATACTTGGTCAAAAGTCGACTACTTTGAAAGAATATGGAAGAACAAATCGCTCTCATTTAAGATTGAGACTAGGATTTGGTACTATGTGTCCAGTTAATGATGATGATTACTGCTTAATCATCAACCATCATTTGGAACCTAATAGGTTCTTTTCATATCACATTAACTCATATGAGGAGCTATGCTTAGAAACTTCAGATGATCTAGATGATTTTGAAGTCATAAATGCACCGAGTTGAAGAGAGATCAAGTCAACCATCACGACCTCAAGAAAATCAACTTAGAATTGAAGAAGATCCATGCTAATATACATCAATTCTTTTTGAATAAATTGAAACCAATGACTTAGTTAAGCTATTCTTGTGTTTAAGGACTACTTTTCATGGAGTTATGAAGAGATGCCTACATTAGCTCGACATAGTGGTCCATAAATAGCAATAGAGCCTACTAATAAACCTATTAAAAGCTCTAGACATAGATTAAACTTAGAACAACATGTCATTTCTAAAGTCAAGAAACTAATCTATGATGGCTTCATCAGACAAAAAAATACCTACGGTAATAGCCAACGTTATCCAAGTTAAGAAAAGAATGGCCAAATTCACATATGCATTGATTTTAGGGATTTAGGCATGTCCAAAATATTAATTTCCACTACCAATCTCAGAGCTGATGGTGGACATTGCCTCATCTCTAATAGTCTTCTATTTCATGGATGGCTTATCTAGATATAACCAAATAAAGATAGCCTTTAAATATGAAAGAAACACTACTTTTAGAATCCCGATCAAAATCATTTCCTAAAAGGTCATGCCTTTCAGCCTTAAAAAGTGATTCTACATACCAGCAGACTAACTTCATCTTGATGAACTTATTCATCATCAAGTCAAGTGTTATGTCAATGACAAGGGAAGGAAAACACACTCTACTACCTTAGTCATCATCTAATCCCTACTAAGGCTAATTATCCACCTGAAGTATTGTCTATCTTTTGCATTAAAGCTACAACCGCATGCTTCCTCATAAGGTGAACTTAATCTCTAAGATCAATCCACTATAGTATCTCATGACACGATCGGCGTTATGGAAGGTTAGCATGATGATCCATTATCTCTCATAGTTTGACATTATCTTTGTACCCTTATTGTTGAAAGACAAGCTAGTGAATTTCTTAGCAGCACCCACTTCTTGACTTTCCTGATGATCTCCCTGAACAAATCATGAACTTAGGGGATACTAGCATTCACCATTGGAGATGTACTTTGATGGTGGCTTCCTCTTAAAGAGAGAAGAACCATAATCTACTATTACAAGAAATGCAGGGTAGAATAGTTCTCTTAACTCCAAACCACGATGTCATGAGATTCTCATAGCATCTGTCCAATCCTTGCACCAACAATGAAGCCAAACATGAGGCTCTGATTGTCGGTCTAGAGTTAGCCATTACTCTAAGTATCTAGAACATCAACATCTTCGGGGATTCTTAACTAATTATTAACCAAATCATTGGGTCTTATAAGGTTATAAAGCCCAAGCTCCATCACTACCATAAGTACACCATGGAGTTATTGACCCAAATCTTAGAGGTTACCATTTATAAAATTCCCTGAGGGGAGAACATTGTATCGTATGCTTTAGCCAAGCTTGCCAAGAAGTTAGCATGTACTAAGGATGAGTCTATTTCAATAAAGGTCCAAAATAGACAAGTGGTATCCTTATGATATTGAACTCATCAAAAGTACTCTCTTGAAGGGAGGTAGCCATTGCCAAGAAAGATGAAGTTAGATTGGGGCAACCATTCATGGATTACATAAATAAAGGTAAACTACTTCAAGAGAAGTCCCAAGCCCATCGATGAAGTAGAGCACTTTCCATAATATTGTGGATGGTGTCTTGTATCGGTGATTTGATCATATGTGGTTACATTTTTTAGACAAGCATGAAGCGTAAGATCTGACCTAGGTATCAGTTATATGGCATCAACTAATGTCGAAGATGAAAGCCAAGATCAAAGACAGGATACTACTCAATTGATGATCAAATATTTTCATGGATACGACTAAGTGATGCCACCAATGTCAAATACACGGTGTAGTCCTACACTAACCACCCAACATTCTACATCCTACATTGGCCTCATGGCCATTTGAGTGTTGGGTACATAGTGGGTCCATTTGATCTTCCTTCTTCCAAGGTCATTAGTTCATCTTAGTACTTTCTGCTTACTTTCCAAATGGGCAAAGGTTATTATGCTCAGAGAGGTCATAACTCAGCATGCATTGTACTTTTTTAGGAATCATATCCTATATATGTTCAGAGTGTCTCGATGAATTATATCTAATAATGATGTTGCATTCAAGAGCATCAAGATCAACAACTTTTCTCGGAGACACATCATAGATTGGTGGTATTCTACTATCAACTACCCAAGGGAAATTAGCATAGCAAAAGCATTCAACAAAACTATCATCTGAGTACTAAAGAAGACACTCGACAACAATAAGCAATGGTGGTAGTGGTTAGTTGAAGCCTTATGGGCTAGTGCACCACATATAGAACTCAAACTCAGTCCACTCCTTTCTCCTTAGTGTATGGGTTTGAAGCCATTCTACCATTAGAAGTCCAACTCATCACTAAGGATAGTTGTGGGTAGCAAGATCAAAAAGTAGAATGCCATGTTGTGGTTAGAAGAGCTCAAAAGTTTGGAGATACTGCGCATGCTAAAATCTTGAGTTGTATAAAGCTAAAATGATTCAATCACAAAAAAAATTTGTCCATCTAGGTCTTTTCAAGTAGGAGGCTTATTCTAGTTCTAAGGAAACTGATTTTTTTCTGTAAGATGGGAGGCAAGTTTGAAGTTGGGAAGGCCCTTTTGCCATAGAAGGCCTACCAAGGAAGATCTTATCAGCTTATTAATCATAAGGGAAAGTGCCCAATTATTTTAATCAACAAGCTCTACTTAAATAGATATTATAAACCATGTTTCAAAATAATTATCATCAATAAAAATTCCATTTTGAATTCAGTCTCTTCCATGTTGAAAGTATTCTTGTTTTGCAAATCCACCACGATGTGTTTAGGGTAGGTGTAAGGAACCTGAGCGACATCCTATCCTTCATCATCACAAGCCAAACACAAACTACACACAAACATATAAAATAAACACATATCTTTTGTCTCAAGCTTCTCTGAGTTGAGATAATGCCCCCAGCTGCACTCACTTAGTAGCTGCTCTTGGTCAGGCTGATATGCTACGTTACTAGTGTGTCACCCTAGTGGTCTTCTTGCTTTGGAGGATGTAAGTCTACTACACTTTCTTTCCTAACTTGCCCCGCACAGATGAGCACCTTGTTAGTTTAGTAGGCCTTATTGTGGCCCAAAATACCTCATGTTGGCTTCATTTAAGAGGATATGAGTGCTACAATTTCTTCTTGGATTAACCTTCATGCCTTTGGGTTGAATATATTTGAGGTTTAGGATTAGCTTTAGTGGCTACTTTGCTCCTGACTTCTTCAAGTTTGGGTCAAGTCCTTCCTCAGGGTTCCCCTTTTAGTAGTTGCTCTAGGTCAGATAGCATTTGTCCCACCGTCGATAGACTATCCTGATGATAAATTCAGCTTGGAAAGTTGTAAGCCAACATGATTTCTTTCCAAATTGTTCATTGTATACCATCACCTTAGGTTGGTTGGTTCTCACTATGCTGATAGATACACCTTAAGTTGGTTCTCGCACCTTAGGATACACCACTCATGGCAGATGTAAGTCTACTATGCTTTCTCTTTAAGTTGGCCATTGTACACCTATAGGCTTTCTCTTCTAGGGCTCAAGATAATGCCCCTAGCAACAACTCCCCTATGGGCACTATATTTGGATCACATCCTTTGTGACCCCATTTTGACACTACTTAAGTTATTATCAGATTGGACAGTTCCCCTTTCATAGTACCCAACCCTGTGGTTGGAGAATCTATCTTGTGGATGTGTAGATTCTCCCTTAGTCCAACAAATCTAAGATAGGTCAAGCCCGACATAGTCCCTTCTTAGTATGGTCCCTCGTAAACCAAACAGTCCACACAAGTATATAAATAAAATATATATTCACTTGTGGATTAGGAGGACACCCATATTGGTACCTTTTCGTAACCAGGTATCCTATCTTTATGACAGTGTCAGCAAAACTCCATATCAGAATCACATGACTACTCTTAAGTTGATATAAGTCGCCAGCAGAATTCACTCAATAGTAGCACTTTAAGTGAGTTTTGATTTATGTGCTACCAATAGGTCACCCCATCAATTGTTCCCCAGAAGATGTAAGTATACTAGGCCTTCTTCTTACAACCATTTACTGCTGAAAGGCAACCCCTAGGTTGGCTAGTCTACGTAGCGGTAGAGTATCCTTTGGATCTATAAATTTGAGGTAGGACAAGTCTAATATAGCCCCTTCTCGGTGGGTCCATCCTTTGCTTGACATGGCCAAAATTAAATCTATCAAATTTGACCAAGCTTATATCTTTAGCAGATATTCCCTCAATTTGAAATCAAACTAAACCAAACAAACCATATCAAATCATATGAAATTAAGATAAATTTAATCTTGACTACTTTTGAGTTAGCATAAGTCCCCAATTGCATTCACTCTATAATTGCCCTAGGTTAGGTTCGATTTATTGTGCATCCAATAGGTCACCTCAGCGGTTGTTCCTCACTTTAGAAATGTAAGTCTACTACTTCTTCCTTGCACAATGAAAGGAAACCCCTTAGGTTGGCTATCTCTACCCTGTAGCCATTAGACTATCCCTTTGGATTTGTAAACCTAAGGTAGGTCAAAGCTGATATAGCCCCTTCTCAGTGGGTCCATCATACATTGACTACGTCTATATGTGAACTCATATGGAATTAAACCCAATCTAATTTTTCCAGTGGAGTTAAATCATACCTTGTCCCTAGTGGAGCACCAAATCATATATAAATAAGTTAAGAAAACAAATTAAATTCAAATCCAACCTCCCTAGTGGAGCCAAATTAAACCAACTCCCACAGTAGAGTCTAAATAAATAAATCCAACAAACTCTTATCCCGGATACATCCACAAAAAACTATGAAATCAAGTTCAAATCCCAATTTGATAGCTGGACTTGCTTCTAGTGGAAGGTTCATATACTAGATCCAGCGGACCAGCCCTATCTAGCAGATATGCCTCCACATCAATTAAAATAAAACAAATTAAAGTCAATTCGATCTTAATTCCTGGTGGTTTATAAATTCTTAACCCCCACAGATTTTCTTTCCACAAATCATATAATCAAATCAAATTCAAACCTTATCTCCAGCAGATTTTCTTCTTCAATGCCCTTGACATAGACCCCTCACATGTCATGTCCAATACATGTGTGATCCCATAGCGGATCTCCCTCCATGTCCTTGACATGTAATTTTCATCAAATAATTTTTCTTATTTTATGCACACCATTAATACTTCAACCAAAAGCCAAATAATGTATTCATTGAAATTATATTTTCTTAACATTGTAATCAAAATTTTATGATTTGTGATGGTGCAAACTAACTATACAATTTTATGCAAAACATATTATAGTGTGAATTAACACAATATATTATATAATAATATATGATGTTATATTATAATTTGCTATAATATAATATATTGTCTAACAATACACCTCATTATAATCACTTAAAAGAACAAATAACAATTTTTTTTAAAATATGAATAATGTTCATTTTGGATGTAAAATTGTTATTTTTCTATTAGAAATGGTACAAAATAGAATAATTTTGGTGTTGCTTCTTGGTGTCTGCCTTATATTTGGCCAAATTCTTCCATCTCAACCTTCAAATTACCAGTTTTGTGAGTTTTGACCCAATGTATTATAAGAAAAGTAAAACATACTAAAATGTACAATAACATTTAATAACACACCCCCAAATTAATATATATGTGAAGTTATATTGTTATGTACATTATATTTTAATATACTTTCATGTAATATATTATCTTACATTATTTAAAATGAATCACTTTAAGCAAAAAAATTTATAAAATTTGGTTGAAAATGAACATTTATTTTGGATACAAAATTCCATTCTTTAGATTAAATGACACACCATAGCATACACTAATGATGTTTCCTAAAGCTTACCTTAAATTTGGTCAAATCCCATTATCTCTGCATATAAATCAATATTTTATGAATTATACCAGTACAAACTCTACTACATCATACTATAACAAACTAAAATATGCTAAACAATAAGTAGTAATACACAATAGTATGTTATAATGCATGATGCTACACTAAGTTATGGCATCCTATATTATAATACACTATACCATATTATATTATATTGAATTGCATATCACATCACAAGGGATTGCTTAATATAAAAAATCATAAAATTAGTCTAAACAATAAAAAAACTATATATTTGAGTACATCATATTTTAATTTGAAATAATATATTATGATGCCATGCCCCTATTATGAATTTGGCCAAATTCCACCATTTTATAGTCTAAATCAACATTTCTATAAATAATGCTAGGGTAGGCTCGATTGCATGATTGTAAATACTAAAAGAATTTAAAATGCATAGAACAATATATTATGATATATATGATGTTGTCTACAACAAATAATATTTATTTTGAACATAAAATCTTACTTTTTAAACTATAAGTGGTGTATCACACCTTTGGTACTTCAACCTAATACCACTTCAAATTTAAAAAATTTCATCATGTGTTTTATTAAATTAATAGTTTTATGATTTATATTAATATAGACTAGAGGACACGATACCATAATATATTAAAACATTTCAAAACATCTTATAACATCCAAAAACACATCACTACATGCTCAAATATATGATGCTACATTATCCTATAATATATGGTATTATAATATAATTTATGGTATTCAAATCTCTAATAGTGAAGGGAAAGTCTCTTATAGACATTTTCTTTATCTACCATAACTATGTTAGGATTAGGTCATTCTTTATATCAACCCCTAATGACATTTGTATTCAATGTTTAGGGTTTAGGGTTAGGGTTTTTGGTTAGTTTAGGGTTTAGGGTTTAGGGTTTAGGGTTTGGGGTTTAGGGTTTAGGGTTGTAGGTTTTAGGGTTTAGGGTTTATGGTTTAGTGTTTAGGGTTTAGTGTTTTTAGGGTTTAGGATTTAGGGTTTAGGATTTAGGATTTCAATTTTAGGTTTAGGGTTTAATTTATAGTTTAGGGTTTAGGGTTTAAGATTTTTTTTAAAATAGAACAAATTAAGATTCAACATTTATTCTTTTCAATTTCATCATCCAAGTAGGACACCAAGTTTTCTAAGACACAAGCGATGACATAGATAAAAAATGAGCGCCCATAGAGCAAATTAAAAACCCTAGATAAGTAGAATCATCACTACTATAAATACATTTCCATAAGCAATAGATCAGATTGGCCATTCTTCAGTTTCTCAAGTTCCCATTAGAACCACCCCCCTCTCGAGTAGCGGGATCTTCCATCATATCCTAGATTTCTCCCTCTACCACTGCCATGGATCAAACCTCCATCACTTCTCCCACCTCAATAACCACCACTACTATGGCCACCTCCATATCCACCACCTCGGATCTCCTACCACCATTACGATAACCACAGCCTCCACCTTCCCCTCCACAACCAAATCTAGACTAAGTCTCGTTGACAATGATGTTCTTACTATTAAGGTTCTGTCCACTCTTATGATTTAGGGTAAATTTAGGGTTTAGCATTATTTTAGGGTTTATGGTTGCTTTAGATTTTAGTGTTTAAGGTTTAGGGTTTGGGGTTTAAAGTTTAGAGTTATAGGTTTTAGGGTTTAGGGTTTAGGGTTTAGGATTTTAGGGTTTGGGGTTCATGGTTTAGGGTTTAGAGTTTTAGGGTTTAGTGTTTAGGGTTTAGGGTTAGTTTTAAGGATTATGTTTATATTTAGGTTTAGGTTTAGGTTTAGGTTTAGTTTATTTAGGTTTAGGTTTAGGTTTTATTTATTTTAGTTTTAGTTTAGGTTTAATTTATTTTCTTTATTTTATTTTATTTTTGGTTTAATTTTTTTTAGTTTAGGGTTTAGGTTTTATTTTTAGGTTTATTTTTTAGGTTTAAGGTTTTATTAGGTTTTTTTAGTTTACTTTAGGTTTATTTTATTTTTATTTTATGTTTAGAGTTTAATTTATTTAGGTTTTTTAATTTATAGTTTAGTTTAGGTTTTTATTTATTTTATTTTAGTTTAGTTTTATTTTATATTTTATTTTCTTTTTTTTGGATTAGGTTTAGGTTTAGGTTTTAGTTTATGTTTTATTTTTTTTTATTTTTTTTGGTTTAGGTTTTTGGTTTAGGTTTATGTTTTAGTTTATGTTTTTTTATTTTATTTTGGTTTAGGTTTATTTATTTATTTTATTTTAGGTTTTAGTTTAGTTTAGCTTTTAGCTTTTTTATTTTAGGTTTAGGGTTTAAGGTTTAGAGTTTATTAGTTTAGGGTTTAGGTTTTAGGTTTAGGGTTTGGGGTTTAGGGTTTAGGTTTAGGGTTTAGGTTTTGGGTTTTAGGGTTAGAGTTTAAGTTTTAGTTTAGGGTTTAAGGTTGTTTTAGTAGAAAACAAATTCAATTTCAATATTTCTTCTTTTTGATTTCATCAAACTTAGCACCAAGTTTTCTAAGACATAACATAGATAAAAAAATTAGCGACCATAAAAAATCAAAATCCTAGATAAGTAGAATCTCTATAATAAAGGCACAATTCCATAAGCAGGTCATTGGCCGTTATAGTTTTCTTATTCCCATCGAATCACCCCGCCTCTGAATAGTGGGATCACTCATATCCCTGATCTCTCCCTCTGCCACCACCATGACTCTAACCTTTGTTGCTCCTCCGACCTCCATAACCATCATTGCTCCGACTGCCACCTTCATATCCACCAGCACCTCTAAACCCCCCACCACCATTAAGATAACCATTGGCTCACGCCTTTGCCCTAGATCTAGGCCAGCTGGTTGGTGATGTTGTTCCATCAAGGTTCTTCCCATTCTTAGGGTTTAAGGTTAGTTTAGGGTTTAGTTTTTGGGCTAGTTTAGGTTTTAGAATTTAGGTTTATAGGTTTTAGGGTTTAGGGTTTAGGGTTTATGATTTAGGGTTTTAGGGTTTGGGGTTTGGTTTTAAGATTTAGGGTTTTAAGGTTTAGGGTTTAGGGTTTAGGGTTTAGAGTTTAGGGTTTTAGGGTTTAGGGTATAGGGTTTAGGGTTGTATGTTTAGGGATGTAGGTATAGGCCTTAGGGTTTAGGGTTTTAGGGTTTAGGGTTTAGGGTTTGGGGTTTAGGATTTAGGGTTTATGGTTTTTTTCCTTAAATTAAGTAAATCGTTAGGTTTAAGTTTATTTAGTTTATTTTTTTATTTATTTGAGTTTATTTTATTTTTTTATTTATATTTAGGTTTATGTTTTTTTTATTTAGGTTACTTTATTTATTTTAGGTTTATTCATTTGAGTTTAGGTTATTTATTAAGTTTATCTTTTAGGTTTAAGTTTATTTTTTAGTTTAGTTTATTTTTTTTTATTTTATTTTCAAGTTTAAGTTTTATTTTTTATTTTTTTAGGTTTAGGTTTTTTTATTTTAATTTTTAGGTTTATGTTTAGGGTTTTTATTTTAGGTTTATTTTTAGGTTTTATTTTATAGTTTTGGTTTAGGTTTATTTTTAGTCTATTTTATTTATATTTAGATTAGGTTTAGGTTTAGTTTATTTTATGTTTAGGTTTAGGTTTTATTTATTTTAGTTTAGGTTTAGCTTTAATTTATTTTGTTTATTTTATTTTTATTTTAGGTTTAGTTTTTTTATTTTAGTTTTGGGGGTTTAGGTTTTATTTTTTCTTTATTTTTAGGTTTATTTTTAGCTTTAGGTTTTTAGTTAGTTTTTATTTTATTTTATTTTAGGTTTATTTTATTTTTATTTCTATTTTAGTTTTTATTTTATTTAGGTTTTTTATTTTTTAGTTTAGTTTAGGTTTTATTTATTTTGATTTAGTTTATTTTTTATTTTATTTTTTGGTTTTGGTTTATGTTTAGGTTTATGTATTAGTATATGTTTTATTTTATTTTAGTTTTTATATTTTATTTTGGTTTAAGTTTTTTATTTATTTAATTTTGAGGTTTTAATTAGTTTAGGTTTAGTTTTAGCTTTTAGGGTTCTTTTTAGGGTTAGTTTAGGGTTTAGGGTTTAGGGTTTGGGGTTTAGGGTTTAGGTTTTATTTATTTTAGTTTAGGTTTAAGATTATTTTATTTATTTATTTTATCTTTTTAAATTTTAGTTTTGGTTTTATTTATTTTAGTTTAGTTTATTTTATTTTATTTATTTTTTTTTTTTTTTAGGTTTATGTTTTTTAAGTTTAGGGTTTAGGTTTTATTTTTTTATTTATTTTTAGGTTTACTTTTTAGGTTTAGTTTTTTGTTTAGTTTTTAATTTATTTATTTTTTTATTTTATTTTTATTTTGCGTTTAGTTTTTATTTTATTTAGGTTTTTTATTCTTAGGTTTACTTTATTTTTTAGTTTAATTTAGGTTTTTATTTATTTTATTTTAGTTTATTTTTATTTTTATTTTTATTATATTTTTTAGTTTAGGTTTTTATTTTATTTTATTTTTTTATTATATTTAGGTTTAGGTATTTTTATTTATCTTATTATTAGGTTTTATTTTGTTTAGGTTTAGGTTATTAGGTTTTAGGCTTTAGGGTTTAGGGTTTAGAGTTTAGGGTTTAGGGTTTAGAGTTTTAGGGTTTAAAGATTAGGGTTAGGGTTTAGGGTTTAGGGTTTAGGGTTTAGTGTTTAGGCATTAGGGTTTGGGGTTTTTAGGGTTTACGGTTTAGGGTTTAGGGTTAGTTTTAGGGTTTAGTTTTTAGGGTTAGGGTTTACGATTTAGGATGTAGCGTTTAGGGTTTAGGGTTTAGTTTTTAAGGTTTTTTTAAATTAAGTAAACCAAGAGGTTTAGGTTTGTTTAGTTTAATTAATTTATTTTTTATTTATTTAAGTTTATTTTATTTTTTATATTTATTTAGGTTGGTTTTTTTATTTTTATTTAGTTTAGTTTATTTATTTTAACTTTATTTATTTTAGTTTAGCTTTTTTTATTTTAGTTTTTTTTAGGTTTAGTTTTAGGTTTATGTTTATTTTTTAAGTTTAGGTTTATTTTTGTTTTATTTTTTATGCTTAGGTTTTATTTTTTATTTTTAGGTTTAGGTTTAGGTTTTTATTTTATTTTTCTAGGTTTTGGTTTTAGGTTTTTATTTTATGTTTTTTTGGAATTTATTTATTTTACTTTATGTTTAAGTTTATTTTTAGTTCATTTTATTTTGTTTAGTTTAGGGTTTTGGTTTATGTTTTATTTATTTTAGTTTAGTTTATTTTAGTTTAGGTTTAGGTTTAGGTTTTTTTTAGTTTAAGGTTTAGGTTTTATTTTTTTTTTTTTAGGTTTATTTTTTAGGTTTAGGTTTTTATTTAGTTTTTTTTATTTTAGGATTATTTTATTATTATTTTATCTTTTGTTTTAATTTTATTTAGGTTTTTTAAACTTAGGTTTATTATATTTTTTAGTTTAGTTTAGGTTTTTATTTACTTTATTTTAGTTTAGTTTTTATTTTTTATTTTACTTTATTTTTATGTTTAGGTTTAGGTTTAGGTTTAAGCTTAGGTTTTTATTTTATTTTATTTTATTTTATTTTATTTTATTTTATTTTCTTTTCTTTTGGTTTAGGTTTTTTTTAAAATTTTTTTTTATTTAGTTTAGGTTTAAGTTTTAGGTTTTTAGGTTTTAGGGTTAATGGTCTAATTGGTTTGGGGTTTAGGGTTTATGGTTTAGGGTTATAGGTTTTAGGGTTTAGGGTTTAGGGTTTAGGGTTTAGGGTTTAGGGTTTAGAGTTTAGGGTTTACGGTTTTAAGGTTTAGGGTTTAGGATTTGGGGTTTTGGGTTTGTAGGTTTAGGGATCACGGTTTAGGGTTTAGGGTTAGTTTTAGGGTTTACAGTATAGGGTTAGGGTTTTTTAATTTTTTTAATTTTTTAATTTTTTTAAGTTAATTAAATCAATAGTGTTATGTTTATCTAGTTTATTTTTAATTTATTTTATTTTTTATTTAGGTTTATTTTTTTAGTTTAGTTTATTTATTTTAAGTTCATTTATTTTAGTTTATGTTTTTTATTTTAGTTTATTTTTTAGGCTTAGGTTTATGTTTATGCTTATTTTTTGTTTAGTTTTATTTTAATTTTATTTATTAGGTTTATGTTTTATTTTTTTTTAAGTTTAGGTTTAGGTTTTTATTTTATTTTTTAGTTTAGGGTTAGGTTTTTATTTTAGGTTTATTTTTAGGTTTTATTTTGTTAGTTTGAGTTTAGGTTTATTTTTAGTTTATTTTAGTTTATTTAGTGTTTAGGTTTAGGTTTTTGTGTAGTATATTTTAGGTTTATGGTTTAGGTTTTATTTTTTATTTATTTTTAGGATTTATTTTTAAGTTTATGTTTTAGATTTAGGTTTTTATTCAATTTTTATTTTATTTTATTTTTAGTTTATTTAATTTTTATTTTAAGTTTAGGTTTTTTTTAGGTTTCTTAATTTTTAGTTTAGTTTAGGTTTTTATTTATTTTATTTTAGTTAGTTTTTAGTTTATTATTTTAGTTTCTTATTAGGTATAAGTTTTGGTTTAGGTTTAGGTTTTGGTTTTAGTTTAGGTTTTTAATTTGTTTTATTTTTTATATTATTTTGGATTAGGTTGCTTTATTTATTTTATTTTTAGGTTTTATTTAGTTTAGTTTTAGCTTTTTAGCTTTTTAGGGTTTAGGGTTTATGGTTTACGGGTAGTTGAGGTTTTAAGGTTTAGTGTTTAAGGTTTGGCGTGTAGGGTTTAGGGTCTACGATTTAGGGTTTAAGGTTTAGGGTTTAGGTTTTTTAGTTTAGAGTTTAGGGTTTAGGGTTTAGGTTTTAAGTCTAGGGTTCAGGTTTTAGTTTAGGGTTTAGGGTTTTAGTTTTTTTTTAACAGAGAATAAATTCAGAATTAACATTTTTTTATTCCATCAACAAAGTAACACACCAAGTGTTCTAAGACACATGCGATGACATTGATAAAAAATGAGCATGCATAGAGCAAATCAAAGACCCTATACTGTCTTTATTTGTAAAGATATAGTTCCATAGCGTGGATTAGATCGTCGTTCTTGGTTTCTCCAATTCCCATCAAAATCACCTCAACTTCTTGAGAAGTGGGATCCACCATCATATCCCAGGTTTCTCCCTCTGCCACCACCATGGTCTCTTCCCACCTCCATAGCCATTGCTCAGACCACCACCTCCATATCCACCTCTAGTTCCCCACCACCCTTTGCGATAATTGCAGCTTTCTCCATGCCTGATATAGATGACCAGTTTGGTGTGTTCTTGCCATCATCATTCCCTTTAGGGGTTTTGGTTTAGGTTTAGGTTTTGGTTTTAGGGTTTAGATATATATTTTAATTTATTTAGTTACTTTATGTTTAGGTTTAGTGTTTGGGGTTTAGGGTTTAGGGTTTAGGGTTAGGGTTTAGGGTTTAGGGTTTAAGGTTTAAAGTTTAGGGTGTAGGGTTTATGGTTTAGGGTTTACGGTTTTAAGGTTTATATTTTTAGGGTTTAGGGTTTAGGGTTTAGGATTTTTTGGGATTAGGGTTTAGGGTTTGTGGTTATAGGTTTAGGGTTATGGGTTTAGGGTTAGGGTTTAGGGTTAGTCTTAGGATTAGGGTTTATGGTTTAGGATTTAAGGTTTAAGGTTTTTAAAAATAATGATAATAAATAAATGTAGGTTTTTTATTTAGTTTATTTTTTATTTATTTTAGTTTATTTTGTATTTTTATTTATGTTTATTTTTTATTTTTATTTAGTTTAGTTTATTTATTTTAGGTCTATTTATTTTAATTTAAGTTTTATTTTAGTTTATTTTATTGGTTAAGTTTTAGGTGTAGGTTTAGGTTTATTTTTAGTTGAGTTTTATTTTTATTTTATTTTTTTAGGTTTAGGTTTTATTTTTTATTTTATGATTTGATTTATGCTTTTTATTTTTTTTGTTTTTTAGGTTTAGGTTTTAGTTTTTATTTTAGGTTTATTTTTTAGATTTATTTTTTAGTTTAGGTTTAGGTTTATTTTTAGTTTATTTTATTTTATTTAGTTTAGGTTTAGGTTTAGGTTTTACTTATTTTTATTTAGGTTTAAGTTTATTTTATTTTGTTTTTTCATTATTATTTTAGGTTTATGTTTTATTTTTTATTTATTTATAGGTTTTTTTTAGGTTTATTTTTTAGGTTTAGATTTTTAATTAGTTTTTATTTTATTTAGTTTTAGGTTTATTTTAATTTTATTTTATGTTTATTTTTATTTTATTATCATTTTTATCATTAGGTTCATTTTATTTTTTAGTTTAGTTTAGGTTTTAATTTATTTTATTTTAGTTTATTTTTCCTTTTTATTTTATTTTATTTTACATTTTTTTTTTTATTATTTTATTTTAAGTTTATTTTAGTTAAGGTTAAGGCTTTTAGGTTTTTAGGGTTTAGGGTTTTAAGGATTAGGGTTTGTGGTTTAGGTTTTAGGGTTTAGGCTTATAGGTTTCAGAGTTTAGGGTTTAGGGTCAGGTTTATGATTTAGGGCTTAGGGTTTAGGGTTTCAAGGTTTAGGGTTTAGGGTTTATAGTTTAGGGTTTAGGGTTTAGGGTTTTAGGGTTTAGGGTTTAGGGATGTAAGTTTAGGGTTTAGGTTTTAAGATTAGGGTTCAGGTTTTAATTTATGGTTTAAGGTTTTGGGGTTTAGGGATGTAGGTTTAAGGTTTAGGGTTCAGAGTATAGTGTTTACGATTTAGGGTTTATTATTTTTATTTAAATTAATTAAACTAGTAGGTTTAATTTTATTTAGTTTAGGGTTTAGGGGTTTAAGATTTTAGGGTTTATGATGATTTATAGTTTAGGGTTTAGGGTTTAAGTTTTAGTGTTTAGGTATAAAATTTTTTTAGAGGTTTGGGTTTTAGTTAGATTTAGGTTTAGAGTTTAATGTTTTATTAGGGTTTAGGTTTATAGTTATCTGTTTAGGGTTAGTTTTACATTTAGGGTTTATGATTTAGGGATTAGGGTTTAGGGTTAAGGTTAGGGTTTAGGGTTTAGGTTAAGGGTTTAGGGTTTAGGGTTTAGGTTAGGTTTAGGGATAAGGGTTTAGGGTTAGTCTTAGGGATAAGGGTTTAGGGTTTATGATTTTAGGGTTTGGGTTTGGGTTTTTTAAAAAAAAATTAAGTAAACCTTTATGTTTATGTTTGTTTAGTTTATTTAGTTTATTTAATTTATTTTTTATTTTTTATAGTTTATTTTATTATTTTTATTTTTATTTTTATTTAGTTTAGTTTATTTATTTTAAGTCTATTTATTATAGTTTAAAATTTTTTATTTTAGTTTATTGTTTAGGTTTTGACTTAGGTTTATTTTTTAGTTGAGTTTTATTTTTATTTTAACTTTTAGGTTTAGGTTTTATTTTTTATTTTTAGGCTTACGTTTAGATTTTTATTTTATTTTGTTTAGGTTTAGGTTTTAGGTTTTTATTTTTGGTTTATTTTTAGGTTTTATTTTTTAGTTTAGATTTAGGTTTTTTAGTTCATTTTTATTTTATTTAGTTTAGGTTTAGGTTTAGGTTTAGGTTTTATTTATTTTAGTTTAGTTTATTTTAGTTCAGGTTTAGGTTTTTTTTTATTTTGTTTATTTTATTTTTATTTTAATTTTAGTTTTTTATTTGTTTAGCCTTTAGGTTTTATTTTTTATTTATTTTTAGGCTTTATTTTAGGCTTATTTTTTAGGTTTAGGTTATTATTTAATTTTTTTATTTTTGGTTTAATTTGTTTTTATTTTAAATTTTGTATTTATTTTATTAAGGATTTTTATTTGTAGCTTTATTTTATTTTTTAATTTAGTTTAGGTTTTTCTTTATTTTATTTTAGTTAGTTTTATTTTTATTTTATTTTATTTTTAGGTTTAAGTTTAGGTTTTACATTTTATATTATTTTATTTTTTTTGCTTTATTCAGGTTGAGGTTTTTTTATTTATTTTATTTTTAGGTTTTATTTAGTTTAAGTTTATTTTTTTGGGTTTTTAGGGTTTAGGGTTTGGTTTAGGGTTTAGGGTTTAGGGTTTAGGGTTTAGGGTTTTAGGTTTTAGGGTTTTAGGGTTTAGGGTTAGGGTTTAGGGTTTAAGTTTTAGTGTTTAGGGTATAAAATTTTTAGCATTTGGGGTTTAGGCTTTAGGGTTTAGGGTCAGCTTAGGGTTTAGGGTTAGTTTAGTGTTTAGGATTTAGAGTTTAGTTATTTTATCTGCCTCATCAAAAAATGCATTACTAATGCTTGGTTCTCTGTTATCATGAATGGTGAATCCCGTTTTTTTCAAAGCATGG
This sequence comes from Cymbidium sinense, assembly GCA_021442155.1. Classification (NCBI taxonomy): domain Eukaryota; kingdom Viridiplantae; phylum Streptophyta; class Magnoliopsida; order Asparagales; family Orchidaceae; genus Cymbidium; species Cymbidium sinense. Next base: position 32,130 of record JAKCPB010001272.1, on the reverse strand, counting down.
TTTGAGATAAGGATCCCCTCTCTTTTTTTATTATTGCTATTTTATATCTATAAAGAAGTCTGAATGATCTTTTTTACAATAATCCTAGGATGTTTTATAAAACTCAAGGTAGTCTTCCTGTCACTCATCTTAGTTTTACGAATGACTTTATTATCTATTTCAATGCCCCAATTCCTCACATTAAAACTATTAAAAATCTTTTAAATAAATTTGGCAACAAAAGTGATCTTTTTCTCAATGAAGGCAAAAGTTGTTTCATTCCTTCTTCTAAAATCCCTAGCAATAGGACCAATCAAATCTTGAGAATTATTAATTTTCAACAACAACAACTTCCTATTAAATATCTTGGTGCTCCTCTTTTAAAGGTCAAAAGATCTCACCTTTTTGATAAGCTAATCCAAAAAATCTCTAATAAAATTTCTGTTTGGGAATTTCACTTAATTTCATTTGGTGGTAGGCTCACTTTGATTAAGAGCACCCTTAACTTTATGCCTTTGTATCTCATTCAAACCATTGTCTTCCATTATCATTAATAGAATTGGCTCATTAACAATTTTTTCTCGGGATCTAGCAATTCCTCTAAAAAAAATTGGACCTCTTGGTATAAAACACAGTGGCACTTTTTGTTTGAAGGTGGTCTTGGATGTAAACCAATCAAGAAAACTATCCTTTGCTTTTCTTATAAACTTTGGTGGAATTTTATGAAAAACAAGTCTATGGGCTAATTTCATGACTACTAAATACTGCCAAGGAAAGCACCCTTCATTTGCCCCTATAAAGCGGGAGACTCTCCTGTTTGGAAAAGACTTTATTTCATCAAATGGGATGTTGAATCCTTAATTTCTTGGGGTATTAACTCTGGCACCTCTTTCTTTTGGAAAGATAACTGGACTAGAGGTGGGTCCATTGACGACTTACTTTCTACCTATTCCACTACTTCTATTAAAGTGAACTCTTTCTAGCAGAATAATATGTGGAACAATAGTAAGCTTATTGATCATATTCCTCCCTCTCTTTTAAATAAGCTTACTACTATTCCTATCATTCCTACCAATCAAGATCAGATCCTTTTTAAGGTTTCACATAATGTTGATTTCAACTTTAAAAATGTTTGGATTCACATTAAAGAAACTCATGATTTTTCCTATGTATTTTTAAAACTTTGGAACAATAATATCCCTACTTCTTATTCTATTCTTACTTGTATTTTGAAAAATTCATCCTGTGACCACCTTGTTGTAGGGTAAAGGTTTTCAATTACCTTCAAAATGCCAATGCTATTTTCACATTCAGAATGTGAATCATGTTTTTATTAACGGGTCCATTGCTTCTAAACTTTGGATTTGGTATGATGACCTCTTAACATTGTCATTTTCAATGGCTCCTTAAATTTATACTAACTTCTTGAAGTTTATTTTGACAACACTATTAAAGGACACACTAAAGTCATAACTATCACTCTTATTTGGTTCATATGGATGGACCAAAATGATGCAAAACATCATTGAGATCCATATGAATCACATAAGGATAATTGATAGAACTAAAAATAAAATCCGTTACTTGTTTAATGCCAATTTAATTAATTACAAATAATTCAAAGGTTGCAAATTTGTGGCCAATAAACTGGGTTTTAACTTGCCGGATCACCACATCTATAAAGATGAAGAGATTGTTTATTGGGTAAAACCTCATGCTAACACTATTAAAGTTAACGATGGCTCTCTCTCATAAAGGTTTGTGGTGGAATTTTAAGAAATCTTAATGGAAAAGTCCTATGTGCCTTTGCTTACCTCCTTAATCCCTACTCTATTCCTTTTGCTGAGCTCATGGAAGTGTACAAAGCTCTTGAGATTTTCCTTCAAAAAGGTTGGCTCAATGTTTGAATTGAGGTGGATGCCTTCTGGATTGATCTCTTGACTTCCACAAAATGGGCAATCTTGAATTACTTCTTAAGCAAACTAGAACTCTCCTTGCCCAACTCTACTTTAAAATCACTCATGTATGGCATAAGGGTGATGCATGTGCTGATTATCTGGCCAATCTAGGTGCTAGATTGCATGGAATAAAATTCTTTGATCAACTAACCCTTCCTAAACATTTGCATGGCTTGGTTAACCTGGACAATACTGGGTTTCTTTATCTCAGAAATTAATCCAACCTATTGGATTCACCTGTTTCAATACCTCTTTTATTGCATGATTATTTTCTATTTACTGTTGTTATTTCTTTAGTCTTTGCTGATGCATCAACCTGATATCCCTTGTTGTTTACTTGTTGATCTCTGTGGCACATGTTGTTGGTTTAATTATCTTAGCTTTAATTGGGAGCTTACTGCCTCTACTATTTTTACTATCAATGTGCTGCTGCTTCTTTAGAATTTGCTGATGCATCATCATATTACTCCTTGTTGGTCCTTTGCTGAGCTAAGTGGCATCTGCAGTTGGTTTAATTATCCTAACTTTGTTTGGGGTCTTGCTATTTCTGGATGCTACATCTATGTTAAAGGTTTAATTGTTGGTTGTTGGGCGTTTGGGCCCTTTGTCAAGTAATCTTGGAGTTGGTTTAATGTATTTACTGAATGTATATGCTAACCCTATCTTACATACCTATAAGGAAAGAAAATGCAATACCTTTGTTATTATTAATGGTTCTTTGTAGGTTTGGCATTATTTAATGAATTCCTTTCAGTCTGATTTCTCTAAGGAGGGAGTTTTGCTGCTAGCCTGATTTCTCTAAAGGATTTCATTGATAATACCCTTTTGAACCCTTATGGTCGCTCTATTTTCCCACTACTTTTTATTGGCTTATCCTATGGTTGCAATAATTGCAGTGTTGTTTTAACCTATGGCTGTTGGATTTCTGGATTCACTATCCTGCTAGCTAACCTTGTGTTTGTTAGCTATTTATTGCCAGGTGTTCTTCTGACTATCTTTGTTGTTCTCATCCAGGCTGCTTCTAATCAATTAATCTATTATTTTATACCTTTTGGCTCCATTAAAATTGTGCAAATCTAGCTTGTTGGTAATTCGTCTCGATGTTGGCGTCGATTATTGCTCCTCATGATGCTTCTAGGGTTTGTTTTGTTTTTTGTTGGCCTCTATTAAGGTTGTAACTAAGATTGCTTTTCTTTTACGCTTGAATGTTTCTTATCTCTTATTTTTAATATTTGTGTTGTTAAAACCTAGGATCTTTGTTGTTTTCACCTACTATTTTGATATCTGTTTATAGTCTTGGCGGACCTCTTCCTTTATCACAGGATTTAACTTATGCATTGTATAATTTGAATGGTTGGTTTTATGGCCAACTTGCTATTATTTTCTTTCTTGGTTGTTGGATGGTCGATCATTGAGTCTTTTATCCAAAGTATTCTTGAGTTGTTTATCTAGCTCGTAGTGTTGTTGGTGTTGTCTTCTTTTTGCCCAACCTCATATTCCCAATCGCCAAGAGATATTTTGCAATTTCTATTAAATTTTATTAATTCCTTGTAGGTTTGGACTTCCTTTATGTTTTCGGTTGCCTTTAATGTGGTTGTATGGGTTTAGCTAGCTTGATCATCTTTATCTAGATGGTTTTTTCTGTTGATTATCTTTTGAACCTTTTTTATTGCTACTTTACATCTCTATTTTTTATTGGAATTTTATATGGTGGGTGTAATTTTTGTTTTATTGCTACCCTTGTCTTTGTGGTTATTATCTATTTCTTTCCTTTTGTTTCTTTGACTATTTTTGCTGTTAACAACTGGGCAACTTTTGATTTCTCCTGCTGGTGTTTTATCCCCCTTGGCTCTATTCAAATGGTGCATAACCTGTGATTATCCATCTGATTATTTAGATCTTTACATATGCTCTATTTACTCTGAATGGGTGGACTTTGGCCAGCTTGTTGGTAATTACTGTTTGGGTTGTTGGCTGAACTGGATTAATACTCTACATGCTATTTCTGGGGTTTTGGTTTATTTTGTTTAGCAAGCCTCTATTAAAGTTGTTGACTGCTTGGTGTCTTTTGATTTGAATCTCCTTATTGGTTTATTATATGCTTATCATCTGAATTCTATGGACTACTTTATCTATTGCTCTTTTCTCCATCTTCTTTCAGTTAAACTTGTATCTATTGCACTGTTTATTCTGAATGTGTGGTTCTCTAGCCAGCTAGCTAATTTTCATTATCTTGGCTATTTATTGTCTTGGATATTTGCTATCCTTATTTCTTAGGATTCCAATGTTGTCTCTATCTTGTAGGACTTTAGGGTCCTATGTTTAGCAAGTTGTTTCTAACTTTGTTGTTCTGATTGTTTTTGGTCATTAGTGTCTAAGTTGCTACTTTTTTTATCCATGTTTCTATGCTCTATCTACTTGGTTACTAACTATTCCAATGTCTACTCTGATTGAGAGGCTCTATGGCCATCTTGTCTTGGTTGTATTTGTCTTGGCTGCTGCTATCTTTGCTATTTTTTGTCTTGGTTATCTGTTGTCTTATTTTTTTGGATTCTAATGAGGACCCTAACTTGAATCCCCATTTTGATTTATCCTCTAGTGGGTTCCAATGTTGCACTAATTATTTTATTGTTGGGGTTGGCTTTTTGATTGCCCTTGCTGTTTGTGTCTGGGCTGCTGTTCATTTCCTGATAGCTGTGATCTACATTAACTGCTATTATTTTTATTCCCATCTGGGTTTAGTTAGGCTTGTGCTGCTATCTCCTTGGAATGCAATGTCTATTCTGAATGGGTGGAACTATGGACAGCTGCTGCCTTTTGCTATCTTGCTATCTTGGTTGTTTGTTGATCTGGATTATCCAATTTTTTTGGCCAGCATGCTGCTACTGGAGCTATAGTTCTGACTATCTTTATTTGGTGCTGTATTTGGTATTGGGTTATGCTGTCTTCCTTTACAAATTCTTTTTGCCAACTATATGGATATTAATAAGGGTTTATTCACATTTGCATTCATTATTATGATTCATTATGGACTTTACTTCTATGCTATACTCTTTGCTTGAAAGATTCATATATATATATATATATATATATCATATGTTTGGGATGGTGTTACTTATAGGCTCATCGACTTGCTTAGTAGGATTTCAGTAGGCTTCTTCTATTATTTTCTTGTGGATGGTTTTTTATCTTTTCATATGTATAAGTATCCTCATGTGTGACTATATTGATGATAATTTTTGCATGGGACCCTTATCTTTCGCCTTTGCAATTTCCTCTCTATATTATATATAGTTTTGTTTAGGTTTTAATAAAAGCCCATAATACTTTCAACAAGGCTATTATCTTCTCACAGGTTTGTTGGCTATGGTGTCTGTGATGATTTCACTCCCTTTTGATTTAGTAGTAGCTGTTGTGATGCAACCCTTCTGCTGAAGTTTGGATGAGCATATTTGCATCTGCCCCAACTTGGTGTGACTGAGCCTGAGCCTTCTCTATCACAATTCTTTACTATCATTCTTAGATTATGCTATTTTCAGTTATCATTATGTATGTATTACCTTAACTGCTCTAATTTCTTTCCGTTTACATTTTTTGCGGTGCTTCTCTCTTGTCCTCTTGCGGGTTTGCTCATAGTGTCATTCATTCTCGTCTTGCGGAGCATTGGCCCTAATCATCCTTTGGCTTTTATGTTAATATAATTGTATCTTCTGATTGCTTAAATGTCTTCTTTTGCTTTTGGATGTACTTAAATAGGGGATTTACTCCTCAGGCTAATTGTACCTCTTTGAGCAGTAATTTTGGAGTTTATCCCCTTTAAGGACCTTGTAACTCTCTTTTTGTGGCAATAAAATACACCCTACATGGGGTTTCCCAAAAAAAACCTAAGCCTAAACCTTAAACCCTAAACTAACCCTAAACCCTAAACACTAAACCCTAACCCAAAGCCCTAAATCCTAAAACTTTAATAAATTAGGAGTAGATCTAAAGAATGACTTAATCCAAACATAGTTATGGTAGCTAAAGAAAATGTCTTCAGGAAACTTTCCCTTGACTTTTAGAGATTTAAATACCTTAAACCCTAGCCCTAAATCATTTTATAATAATATATACTATAGTATAATGTAGCATCATATATTTGAGCATGTAGTGATGTGCTTTTGGATGTTATAAGATATTTTGAAATGTTTTAGTATATTATGGTATTATGCCCTATAGTCTCTATTATTATAAATCTAAAATATTGATTTAATAAATTAGATGATGAGATTTATCAAATTTTAAGTGGAAATTAAATTGTAGTACCAAAGGTGTGCTACACCACTTGTAGTCTAAAATGTAAGATTTTATGTTCAAAATAAATATTATATGTTGTAGCATAGTATAGCAACATATATCATAATATATTATTTTGCCCATTTTAAATCCTTTTAGTATTTTACAATCATGCAGTCAAGCCTACAGTAGCATCATCTATAAAAATGTTGATTTAGACTTTAAAATGGTGGAATTTGGCCAAATTCATAATAGGTAGAGCATGGCATCATAATATATTATTTTAATTTAAAATATGTAAGTGATACGACTAAAATTTATAGTTTTTTATTGTTTAGACTAATATTATGATTTTTTATCTTAAGAAATCCCTTGTGCAGTGATATGCAGTATAATATAATATAATATAATATGTTATAGTGTATTATTATATAGGATGTTATAACATAGTGTAACATCATGCATTATAGCATACTATTGTGTATTACTACTTTTTGTTTAGCATATTTTAGTTTGTTATAGTATGATGCAGTAGAGTTAGTACTAGTACAATTCATAAAAGTACTAATTTGTAGGCTGAGATGATGGGATTTGGCCAAATTTAAGGTAAGCTTGAGGGAACATCAATGTGTGCAATGTTGTATCATTTAATCAAAAGGATGGAATTTTGTAGCCAACATAAATGTTCATTTTTCAACAAAATTTTATTTATATTTTTGCTTAAAGTGATTCATTTTAAGGTGTAATGTAAGATAATAAATTATATGAAAGCATATTAAAATATAATGTACATAACAATATAACTTGACACATATATGAATGTGGTGGTGGTTACTATATGTTATACATTTTTAGTATGTTTTACTTTTGTTATAATACATTAAGTCAAAACTCAAAAAATGTTAATTTGAAGGTTGAGTTGGCCAAATTCACAGCACACAACAAGAAGCAACACCAAAATTATGCTCTTTTGGACCATTTCTAATAGAAAATAACAATTTAACATCCAAAATGAACATTATCCAAATTTTGAAAAATTGTATTATTTCTTCCTTTTAAGTGATTCTAATGAGGTGTAATGTTAGATAACATATTATATTATAGCAAATTATAATATAACATCATATATTATAATATAATTTAGTGTGTTAATTCACATTATAATATGTTTAGCATGATATTGTATAGATAGTTTGAGCTTTCACCATCACAAATCATAAAATGTTGATAATAATGTTAAGATGATGTGATTTAAATGAATACATTATTAGGCTTTTACTTGAAGTATTAAAGGTGTGCATAAGAGAAGAAATAAGATTTGATGAGACTTCCATGTTAAGGACATGGAGGGAGATCTGCTGCGGATCACATGCATTGGACATGATATGTGAGGGGCATATAAGAAGAAGAAAATCACTGGGATAAGAATCTATAATCCACTATGGATTAAGATCAAATCAACTTTAATTTGTTTTGTTTTAATTGATGAGGCCCATCAGAGATATGGGCTCGAGTCCACTGGGATTGGGTATATGAACATTCTACTAGGGAAGCAGGTTTGAGCTATCCACTGGGGATTGGAATTTGAGTTTGAATTCATAGATTTGTTTGGGGTTCAATTCACTGGGAATAAGAGTTTAGTTGGATTTCTATGATTTAGACTCTACTCGGTGAGTTAGTTTAATTTGGCTCCACTAGGGAGGTTGGTTTTGAATTTGATTTATTTGTTTGACTTGTTTATATATGATTTGGGGCTCCACTAGGGAGAAGGGTGTGATTTAGCTCCACTGAGGAAAATCAGATCGAAGTTTAATTTAATTCAAGTTAATGTATGGACCTTGTTAGTTAATGGACCTACTATATTAGCTATATTAGCCTTGACCTACCTCAGGTTTAGAAATCCAAAGGAGTAGTTTACGGCTACGGGGTAGACCTAGCCAACCTAAGGGGTTTCTTTTTGGTGTGCATCACCGTTAGGAAGAAGGCATTGCGACTTACATCTTCTAAAGCAAGGAACAACCACTAGGATGAATTGGTGCACAACAAATCGAACGACGGGCGACTACTTGTGAATACTCGAGAACTTATGTCAACTCAAAAGTATTAAGGACTAATTTTATCTTAATTTCATGTGATTTAATATGGTTTATTTGGTTTAGTTTGATTTCAAATTGAAGGCATATCTACTGGGGATGTGAGCTATGTCAAATTTTATAGATTTAATTTATGGACCATGGTGTGTGATGGACCCACTAAGGGGCTATATCAAACTTGTCCTATCATAGATTTAAAAATCCAAAGGGATAGTTTATTGGTCAGGAGCTAACCTAATGAGTTTCCTTTAGTGTAATGGTTGTACTAGGAAGAAGGCATATGAGACTTACATCTTCTAAAGTAGGGAACACCGGCTAAGGTGACATGTTGGTAGCACAACAAATAGAACCCAACTTAGGGGTGACTACTAAGTGAATGTTGTTGGGAACTTATATCAACTTAAGAGTAGTCAGGTGATTACTAAAGGGAGTTTTATTGATATAGACCTAAATATAAGATGCCTGCTTGGGAAAATGTGCCACTAGGGGTGTCCTCCTAATCCATAAGTGAATATAAGTTTTATTTATATGTGGATTTGGTGCGAGGTACCACACTAAGAAGGGGTTATGTTGGCCTTGACCTATCTTAGATTTATTGGACCAAGGGAGAATCTAGACATCCATAGGATAGATTTTATAACCATAGGGGTGGTTACTAGGAAAGGAAAACTGTCCAATCTTATAGTAACCCAGGTATTACCTAAATGGGGTTACAAAGGATGTGATCCAAATATACGAGGGAGGTGATGCTAGCGCGTTATCTTGAACTCTAAAAAAAAGTCTATATAGGTGTATGGTACAAGGAGAAAGCATACCAAACTTACATCTGCCATGAGTGGTGTATCCTAAGGTGCGAAAACCAACCAACCTAAGGTGTATCCGTTAGCATGAGTGGTGTATCCATTAGCATAGTGAGAACCAACCTACCTAAGGTTCCCATTGGTGTGCAATGATCAATCTGGAAAGAAAGCATGTAGGCTTACAACTTTCCAAGAAGAACTGATCATCAAGATAGTCTGTTGTCAGCAGGACATATGCTATATGACCAAGGGAGATATCTAACACAATAGTATGAGCAAATAGAACCAAAGATCATCGTAATGCTTGATGTCTTCAAAGGCATGCTCACACTTATCATCCCACTTGAACTTGGAATCCTTTTGACAAATCCGGAGAATGGCTAACATCTTCCCGATAGATATAAGGCATATTAGATATGCCAACCGCCTTGGAATGATTTGAGTTGAGTTAAACTTTTAGGGGTGGCATTTCAATATCACCTTGATGGATTATAATTCCTTGGTCGATAACAAACCCAAGGAATTTCCATGAAGCTACTCTAAATGCACACTTCATAGATTCATTTTAGGTTAAATTATCATAACTATTGAAAACTACTCTCAAGTTAAAGAGATGGTCTTCCTTTTCTCTATTTTAACCACAAGATCATCAACATAGCACTCAACGATGATAAATGAGTTCATCAAAAATTCAATTCCCAGCGGTATGTAGCAATGACATTTTTAAGCATGACCTTATAGCAATAGATTTTGATAGGGGTTCTAAAAGTAGTGTTTCTTTCATCTTTAGGAACCATCTTTATTTGGTTCTATCTATATGAGCCAGCCATGAAAGAGAAGACTGCATGAGATGAGGCAATGTCTACCATCAACTTCGGGATTGGTAGTGGAAATTTGTCTTTTGGACATGCCTTATTTAAATCCCTAAAATCAATGCATATGTGAATTTGGCCATTCTTTTTGTTAACTGGGATGATGCTAGCTAACCAGGTAGGGTATTTTTCTTCCAGATCGACGCTTTTGACTTTAAAAAATGATCTATTGTTCTATGCCTAATCGAATGCATCTAGGAGCTTTCTTGATAGGCGTAAGCTCTATTACTAGTTTATGGACTGCTACATCGAGAGCCAATCCAGGCATCTTCATAACTCCATGAAAAGTAGTCCTTAAACTCAATCAATAGCCTAACTATTTCATTAGTTTCAATTTCATTCAACAAAGAATTGATGTATGTGTGGATCTTCTTCCATTCCTAAGTTGATTTCTTTGAGCTCATTAATGGTTGACTTGATCTCTTCTTTAAACTCTAGTGGTGCATCTTTGACTTCAAAATCATCTTGATCATTTGAAGTTTCTAAGCACAACTCCTCATATGAGTTAATATGATTTGAAAAGAACCTATCAGATTCCAAATGATTAGTGATGACCAAGCAAGTCATCATCATCGACCGGTACCAAATCATAGTCATGATCTTGATTGAGAGCTTTTGCATTTTCTTACATATTCTTTCAAAGTAGTCAATTGTGCTTTGATTAAGTATGTGGGATTAATCATTTATTTGCAAAATTATGAACACAAGACAAGTACCAATCAAAAGGTGATTTTATTAAATTTTAAAATGAAACATCCTCAAGGTCTACATCAACTTCTTAAATTGAGGATGATGATTCCAAAAAAAAAACCTCTGAGTCTTCACACCTATGATGACTTAGGGGCTTCCTTAACTACCAAACGCTCTGCTTTTTGAGAGGAAATTAGGGTTAGAGCTAAGGTTCAAAATTGATGCATAACTATTTCACATATAGACTTGGATACACTTATGCTTTGCTTTGGAGCCCGATCTTCATCGCTATCTGGCGCAAGTGTCACCTCCATGGGAATCCACTATTAGGAAGAGTTGGCTGGTGTGCTAATCATATAAGACTCATCCTATGAACTAGATTTTAAGTCTATATGGATAGTACTCCAAGTAGCTAGGACATATCTTATACTTAGTGTCCAATAAGGAGGTTTTCTTGTGGGTGGAATCTAATGTTAGCTCCACTTCCTCCTCCAAGTCCATTTTGCTCATTTTCTTTTTCATTTTCTATTTTCTTTTCTTTCCTTTTTATCTTTTTTCTTTTCCTTTTCTTTTATTTATAAACATTTTCCATGTTCACAGAATAGACTTGTTGATTTTCAACAAATCACATTCTCATATATGCTGACCTCATGAACTATAAATGGTTTGAGATCTCCTTTAGATGATCCCACCTCTCACAAACTTCATACATGATGTAGAGAAAATAAAACTATGTTGTTCCTTGTATCCATGTTCTTCAAACAAACCTTAAAAGAGGTATCCAGTCATAATATGAAACTTGGCTCATCTTCAATCATCTATCTCCAATAACACTATGGAGCCCAAGGCCTATTGACCTCACTTTAGAGTGATTCAATCTTCCCATCTTGACTTAGAGTCTCTATACACTAAGACTTCCTAAATGACAAGACATCTCAAAATTGGTACTAACCTGCTTTAAAGACTTAAAGGGTTAACCATGGATCATGCTTAAGGATTAGGATAATCCACCAACACTACAACCCAAATCTAATCCATGTTTTCCTTCTAAAACCAAACTTCAAGTTCAATTAAAACATCAAATTCAAATCCAAATCAACCCAAATTCCAAAACCAAATGATGGCTGATCAAATCCAAACTTGAAACCCTTCATAAGCCATACACCTATCCCATGGACTTAGCCAAATCCAACAAATAAATCCAAAATCAATTGATTTTCTCATAATCAATTTATATCTTAAGTCATCTTCATAAATATAGATCAAAAATACATTTAAATGATCAAAACTAAATCAAATTAAATCAAAACCCTTCCTAAGCCATATGAGCTATCCCATGGACTTAGCCAAATCTCAATTCAAATCAAGTCAAACTCAATTGATTTTCTAACAAATAAATCATATCTTTAATCATCTTCACAAATTTAAACGAAATATACATTTAAATCATCAAAACTAAATCACCATCAAACGTATTTATATGACCCAATACGTTTTGGCCAAATTCCTTCATTCCAAAACCCAAATTCATTTTATTTTTCATGAATCCATACCTTCAATTATATTCACAAATATAAATGAAATATACAATCATCGCTAAACCAAATCAACCAAAGTCAAATCCAACTTAACCTTTTGATTAAATGTTCAAATGAACCAAACCCATTTGAACCCAAAATTAATTGTAATTGCATTTATATGTCAATCCAAATCTATATATAAACTCAACTAAATCAAACTAAACCCAAAATCAAGCCAACTAAACTATTGGTCAACTTGACCCAAAGTAAATTTGACCATTTGAGCCAAGTTCTAAACCAAAATTAGATTGAGAGTCCAAAAAAAATCTCATCATGATTGATCACCTAGGTTGATCAATTGTCACAAATGTCAAACTAAGTCAACTTGGTCATTTAACCAAGTCAACCCCAACCCATATGAATCCAAACTAGCCAAAACCTAATCCAAATCCCTTTAAACTAATGATTCATACAAAATCACATTTGAATATGATTCTTAATTGACCTTTAATTGAGTCAAGGCAAACCAATTGGCCCTCTTGACCCAAGTTGACCCAAATTTACCTAAAAGACAAAATTAGGTCAAATTATAAAATAAATTGATTGAACCAATGGCTTAAGTTCATTCCAAATTGATTGTTGAACTTAACCAAAGCCATGATGATAATGAACCCAATTGACCCACGCAATTTGACCTAGGTTCAAGTTGGCTAAATCAAAACAAAATCCAAATTAATTGAAACAAAAGCCTATAATCATCTTTGATTGGTCAACAAACCCAAACCAACACTCAACCCAAGTTAATTTGGCTAATTAGGTCAAATTGGTCAATTAACCCATTTGACCCAAATGAATTCAAATGAGCCAAAATTAAATCTAAACTAAACCAAACCAATTAAAACCAAAATATCCCAAATGATCATATAACTTAATCAACCCTGGTTTGATCCAATTGACCATTGGTCAACTTGACCTAATAATTTGACCTAAATAAATTGAGCCAAACCCAACCAAATCAACTTAATTGACTTGAAATTTCAATCCACTTTTGGCTCGTTTCAAATCTGAAAAATCAAATAATGCCAAATAATCATTCTACCCTTATGCAAGGGAATCACATGAGACAATCACCCATGTAAGTGGACATTTCCATTTTATTCATCTAATGGTCTACCTAAAACACTACCAACATGACCCATGGGATGGTTATCATGACCCATAAAAGAAATCACCTCAATTCCCATTAAAGCATTTGAAATTAACACTAATGAATCCTAAAAAACCCCACATTAAACTAATAGCCAACTCACCTCCTCCCTTAAATTAGATGGTCGATGACCACTTAATCAAAAATATGAGTTGATATAATGTTTCCTTAAACACACACAAAAAATTATTCTTTGAGTTTTAGCCACAAGATGAGCTACTATCCAATCATTAAGTTCAAGCTCATTCTTGATAAAAAAAAATTGATTCTGGATCGAAATAGACATATTTTTGGCTAACTATTAAATCCAAATGTATTTTTCAAAATCTTATAAATGAAAAATAATGTGTTATCATGCTAGTTATAAATAAATAAAAAATACATGTGCTTATAGCTTAAGTGTATGAATGTTGAGTTCTCTTTCCTCTATTCATGTGTTGATTTGTATAAGATTGAATTGTAATGGGTATATAGCCTAGATATCTCGGGAACACAAGGCTTTAGCTAGCCCCAAGGAGGTCATTTGATTACCTGACTACCCTATTTTGTCACTTGGTTGATGAAATCAAAAAGATGAAATGTTGAATCGAATTTGTTCTTGTTAAAAAAAACCAAATACCCTAAACCCTAAACTAAAACCTGAACCTTAAACCAAAACATAAACCCTAAACCTAAACCCTAAACCTTAAACCCCAAACCCTAAATCCTAAACCCTAAACCCTAAACCCTAAATCCTAAACCCTAAACCCTAAAACCCTCAAAGCCTAAACCTAAACTAAATAAAACCTAAAAATAAAATATGTAAAAAAAACCTAAACCTAAATGAAATAAATAAATTAAATAAAATAAAATAAATAAACTAAAACTTAAAAATAAAATAATATAAAAAATAAAATTAAATTAAAATAAAATAAATAAAAACCTAAACTAAACTAAAAAAATAAAATAAATCTAAAAATAAATAACCTAAATAAAATAAAAATAAAATAAACATAAAATAAAATACACTAAAATAAAAACTAAATAAAAACCTAAACCTACAAAATAAATCTAAAAATAAATTAAAAAAACCTAAACCCTAAACTAAAAAAAAACCTAAGCCTAAAATAAACAAAATAAAATAAACATAAACATAAAATAAAATAAACTAAACTTAAACCTAAACCTAAAATAAAGTAAACCTTAACCTCAAACAAAATAAAATAAAATAAAATAAAAATAAACCTAAACCTAAACTAAAAAAAAACCTAAATTAAAAACCTAAAATCTAAACCTAAAAAAAATAAAATAAAAACCTAAACTTAAACCTAAAAGTAAAAAAAGAAACCTAAACCTAAAAAATAAAATAAAATGGAGCTCAACTATAAAATAAACCTAAACCTAAAAAAATAAAATAAAGTAAGAAACCTAAAATAAATAAATAAACTAAAGAAAATAATAAAACCTAAAAAATTAAAAAAATAAAATAAACTAAATAAACCAAAACATACCCATTTACTTAATTTAAAAAAACCATAAACCCTAAATCCTAAACCTTAAAACCTAAACCCTAAACCTACAAACCTAAACCCTAAACCCTAAAAAACCCTAAACCCTAAACCATAAACCACAACCCTAAACACTAAACCCTTAAAGCATAAACCCTAAAATCTTATACCCTAAACTCTAAACCCTAAACCCTAAATCCCAAACCTTAAACCCTAATCCCTAAACCCCAAACCATAAACCTAAACTTAAAGTAACTAAATAAATTACAACCTAAATCCTAAAACCTAATAAACCTAAACCTAAACCTAAACCCTAAGAATGAGAAAACTTGACGGCTGTGAACATCGCCAACAAGGCTAACTGCAATGGAGGTAAAGGTGGAGGTGGAGGTTATTGCAGTGGTGTTGTGGGATCTGGAGGTGCTGGTGGATATGGAGGTGGTGGTCGAAATAGTGGTGGTTATGGAGGTGGGAAGAGCGAGGGAGGTTACAACCATGGTGGTGAGGGAGAGATCGGGATATGATGGTGGATCCCGCAATGAGAGCCCCAGTGGTTCTGGGAGCTGGAGAAACCAAAGCATGGCCAATCCTTATCTACTATGGAACTTGTCTTTATAGTAGAGATGGTTCTAGTTATCTAAAGTTTTGATTTGCTCTATGGGTGCTCATTTTTTTATCTATCATCACCGGTTTAGAAAACATGGTCTATTACTTAGTTGATGAAATCAAAAAGAAGAAATGTTGAATCTAAATTTGTTCTCTGTTAAAAAATAAAACCAAAAATCCAAAACCCTAAACTAAAACCTGAATCGTAAACCTGAAATATAAACCCTAAAACCTAAACCCAAAACCCTAAAATCTCAAAACCCTAAACCCTAAACCTAAACACTAAACCCTAAACCCTAAACCCTAAACCCTATTAAACTCTAATCCCCAAACCCTAAAACCTAAACCCTAAACCCTAAACCCTAAACTCTAAACCCTAAACCCTAAACCCAAAAAATACCATAAACCCTAAACACTAAAAAGCTAAATATCAAAACCTAAACTAAATAAAACCTAAAAAGAAAATAAATAAAAAACCTAAAAAAAATAAAATAAAAACATTAACTAAACCTAAACTAAACCTAAAAAAATAAAACCTAAAATAAAACTAAACAAAATAAAATAAATAAAACTAAATAAAAATAAAACCTAAAAAAAAACTAAACCTATAATAAAAATAAAATAAAATAATAACCTAAATAAATAAACCTAAACTAAAAAAAAACCTAAACTCTAAACTAAAATAAAATAAACCTAAACTAAACTAAATAAATAAACAAAAAATAAATAAATAAACTAAATAAAAATAAATTAAACCTAAACCTAAACCAAATAAAATAAAATAAACTAAAAATAAACCTAAACCTAAATAAAAACCAAAAACCTAAATCTAAAAAAATAAAATAAAAACATAAACCAAAACCTAAACCTAAAAAAATAAAATAAAAAAAATAAATAAAAAATAAAAAAATAAAAAACTAAACCTAAAAAAAAAATAAAATAAAAATAAAAAAATAAACTAAATAAAACACTAAAATAAAAAATAATAAATAAATCAAAATAAAATAAATTAAAAACACTAACCCTAAACCCTAAAATTTACCCTAAACCTTAAACCCTAAATCAGAACCCTAAACACAAAAAAACCGTAAACCCTAAACCCTAAACCTTAAACCATAGAAACCTAAAACCTGAAAACCTAAAAACCTAAAAACCTAACCATAAACTAAAAAAAACATAAAAATAAATTAAATAAAAAAACTTAGACCTAAATATAATAAAATAAAAACTTAATTTAAAACCTAAACCTAAACCTAAAATAAATAAAATAAAATAAACTAAAATAAATAGATAAAACTAAACTAGACTAAAAAATAAAATAAACCTAAAAAAAACCTAAATAAAATAAAAACTAAACATAAAATAAAAATAAAATATGCCTAAAATAAAATAAAATAAAATAAAAACTAAATAAATATATAAATCTAAAAAAGACCAAAAAATAATTAAAAAATAAAACCTAAACCCTAAACTAAAAAAAAAAAATCTAAAATAATAATAAAATAAACCTAAACCTAAACTAAAATAAACTAAACTAAAATAATAAAACCTAAACCTAGACCTAAACTAAATAAAATTAAATAATCTAAAATAAACCTAAATCTAAACTAAAAAAAGAAAACCTAAAAATAAACCTAAAATAAAAACCTAAAACATAAACCTAAAAAAATAAAATTAAAACCTAAACCTAATCCTAAAAATAGAAAATAAAACCTAAACCTAAAAAATAAAATAAAAATAGAACTCAACTAAAAAATAAACCTAAACCTAAACCTAAACCTATTGAATAAACTAAAATAAAAAACATAAACTAAAATAAATAAACCTAAATAAATAAACTAAACTAAATAAATATAAAAAATAAACCTAAATAAAAATAAAAAATAAAGTAAACTAAAATAAATAAAAAATAAACTAAATTTACTAGATAAACCTAAACCTCTAGGTTTACTTAATTTTAAAAAATAAACTTCAAACCCTAAACCATAAATCCTAAACCCTAAACCCTAAACCTACAACCCTAAACCCTAAACCCTAAACCCTAATCCCTAAATGCTAAACTCTGAACCTTAACCCTAAACCATAAAAAGCGTAATCCCTGAAACCCTAAACCCTAAACTCTAAACCATAAACCTTGAACCCTAACCCTAAACCCTAAACATTAAACCCCAAACCCTAAACCTAAACCTAAAGTAACTAAATAATTTAAAAAATAAACCTAAACCCTTAATCCTAATAAACCTAAACATAAACATAAACCCTAAGAATAGGCAAAACCTTGATGGCAGGAATATCACTGTCAACCAGGCTAAGTCTTGATCTGGCTAGTGGATATGGAGGTCATGGTTAGAGTAGTGGTGGTTATGGAGACAGGAGGAGCGATGGAGGTTACAGCAGTGGTGGTGGTGAAGGGAGAGATCAGGGATATGATGATGGATTTCACTACTAAATAGGTCGAGGTGATTCTGATGAGAACCGAAGAAACTGAAGAATGGTCATTCCATTTGGTGCTTATGGAACTGTGTCTTCACAGTAGAGACGTTTCTAGTTATCTAGAACTTTTGATTTTCTCTATTCGTGCTCATTTTTTATCTATGTCACCACCTGGGTCTTAGAAAACTTGGTGTGTTACTTGGGTGATTTAAATAAAAGAAGAAGAGATGTTGAATTTGTTATTAAAAAAAATACAAAAAACCCTAAACCCTAAACTAAAACCTGAACACTAAACTTAAAACTTAAATGCTAAACACTAAACCCTAAAAACCCTAAACCCTAAACCTTAAACCTTAAACCCTAAGACCCTAAACCCTAAACACTAAACCCTAAACACTTAACCTCAAGCCCTAAACCCTAAACTAAACCCTAAACCCTAAAAAGCTAAAAACCTAAACTTAAACTAAATAAAACCTAAAAATAAAATAAATAAACAAACCTAAACTAAAATAAAATAAAATATAAATATAAACTAAAACCTAAACCTAAACCTAAAAAATAAAATAAAATAAAAATTAAACTAAAATAAAATAAATAAAACCTAAACTAAACTAAAATAAATAAATGAAACTAACTAAAATAAACTAAACCTAAAATAAAATTAAATAAAACTTAAATGCTAGAGTAAAAAAAAAACACTAAACTAAAAAATAAAATAAACCTAAACCTAAACTAAAATAAACAAAATGAAAATAAATAAAACCTAAACCTAAACCTAAAATAAACTACTACACCTTAACCTAAACTAAATAAAAGAAAATAAACTAAAAATAAACTTAAACCTAAACTAAAAAATAAAACATAAAAAATAAACCAAAAATAAAACTTAAGACCTAAACAAGAAATTAAATAAAGTAAAACCTAAACCTAAACATAAAAATAAAAAAATAAAAAATAAACTAAAATAAAACTAAACTATAAAATAAACCTAAATCTAAACCTAAACCTAAAGAATAAACTAAAATAAAAAAACCTGAACTGAAATAAATAAATTAAACTAAAAAAACCAAAATAAGAATAAAAAACTAAAATAAAATAATAAACTAAATAAACCTAAACCTACGAGTTTACTTTATTTAAAAAAAGACCTAACCCTAAAACTAACCCTAAACCCTAAAACCCAACACCCTAAACCCTAAACCCTAAACCCTAAAACCTATAACTCTAAATCCTAAATCCTAAATCCTAAACCCCAAACCCTAAACCCTAATCCTTAAAACCTAAACCTTAAACCCTAAAAACATAAAAATCTAAACCTAAACAAAATAAAACCTAAAAATAAAATAAATAAATAAGCCTAATCCAAAACAAAATAAAATAAAATAAAAACCCAAACTAAAACCTAAACATAAACCTAAACTAAAAAATAAAATAAAATAAAAAATAAAAACTAAATTAAAATAAACTAAATAAAAACCTAAATTAACCCTAAACCCTAAACCCTAAACTCTAAAAATTCTAAACCCTAAACCATAAACCCTAAACTTTAAACCCTAAAAAAATGAAACCCAAAACCTTAAACCCTAAACCCTAAACCCTATGCCCTAAACCCTAAACCCTAAATCCTAAACCCTAACACTAAACCCTATACTCTAAAAGCATAAACCATAAAATCATAAACCCTAAACCATAAACCCTAAATGCTAAACCCTAAACCCTAACTTTAAACCCTAAAGCCTAAACTGAAAACTCGAAACCCTAAACCTAAACCTAAAGTAACCAAATAAATTAAAATTTTAACCTAAACCATAAAACTAAAATACCTAAACCTTAAGAATGGGCGGAACCTTGATGGCAGGAACATCCTCGCCTACTAGGAAAAGTCTAGATCTGGCAGTGGAGGCAAAGGCGGAGGTGGTAGTTATCACAGTAGTGGTGGGGGATCTGGAGGTGCTGGTGCATATGGAATTGGTGGTCGGAGTAGTGGTGGTTATGGAGGTGGGAGGAGCGAGTGAGGTTACAACTGTGGTGGTGTCAGGGTGATAGATCAGGGATATGATGGTGGATCCAACTACTCAAGAGGGCGGTGGTTTTGATGGGAAGTAGAGAAATTTAAGCACGACCAACCGACATCGCTATGGAACAAAGTCTTTATAGAGAGACGGTTCTAGTTATCTAGAGTTTTGATTTGCTCTATGCTCATTTTTTTATGTATCTCCGCTATGTCTTAGAGAACATGGTATGTTACTTGGTTGATGAAATCAAAAAGAAGAAATGTTAAATCTTAATTTATTCTCTATTAAAAAAAACCAAAAATTATAAACCCTAAACTAAAACCTAAACCCTAAACCTAAAACTTAAACCCTAAACCCTAAATCCTAAACCCTAAACCCTAGAAACCCTAAACCCTTAACCCTAAATCCTAAACCCTAAACCCTAAACCCTAAAACCATAAACCCTAAACCCTAAACTCTCAACTAACCCTAAACCCTAAAAAGCAAAAAAGCTAAACCTAAATTAAATAAAATATAAAAATTAAAATAAATAAAAAAGCCTAAACCAAAAAATGAAAAATAAATTAAATAAAACCTCAACTAAAACCTAAACTTATACCTAAATCTAAAAATAAAATAAAATAAAAAATTAAAACTAAAATAAAATAAAATAAATAAAAACCTAAATAAAAATAAAAAAGAAAAAACCTAAATTAAATAAAAACTAAACCTAAAATAAAAATAAAAAACTAAAATAAAATAAAATAAAACTAAATAAAACCTAAACCTAGAAAGATAAATCTAAAAAATAAAATATAAACCCTAAACTAAAAGAAACCTAAACCTAATCCTAAAATAAACTAAACCTAAACCTAAACAAAAACTCTAAATAAAATAAATAAACTTAAAATAAACCTAAAAATAATCCTACCTAAAACCTAAATCTAAAAAATAAAATAAAAACTTAACCTCTAAAAATAAAAAATATAACCTAAACCTAAAATATAAAATAAAAATAATACAAAACTAAAAAATAAACTTAAACCTATACTTAAACCTAAAAAATAAACTATAATACAAAACCTAAACTAAAATAAATAAACTTAAAATAAATAAAATAAACTAAATAAAAATAAAACTAAAAAAACTAAAATAAAAAAAACTAATAAACTAAATAAACCTAAACCTACCAGTTTCCTTAATTTAACTATAATAATAAATTTTTTTATAAAAACTAAAAGAAAAACTTAACACTAAACCCTAAACCCTAAAACTAACCCTAAACCCTGAAGCTTAAACCTACAACCTTAAACCCTAAACCCTAAACCTTAAAACCCTAAACCTAAACCCTAAACCCAAAATCCTAAACCATAAAACCCTAAACCCTAAACCCTAAACCCTAAACCCTAAACCCTAAACATGAAACCCTAAACCATAAACCCTAAACCACAAACCCTACACCCTAAACCCTAAACCCCAAACCTTAAACCCTAAACCTTAAACCCTAAAAACCTAAAAACCTAAACCTAAACTAAATAAAACCTAAAAATAAAATAAATAAAAAAACTTAAACCAAAATAAAATAAAAAAATAAAATAAAATAAAAACATAAAGTAAAACCAAAACCAAAACCAAAACCTAAACCTAAATGTAAAAATTAAATTAAATTAAATTAAAAATAAAAACTAAAATAAATAAAAAATAAGCTAAATAAATTAAGTAAAACTCAACCTACCGATTTACTTATTTTTTTTAAAACCCTAAACCCTAAAATTAACACTAAACCCTAAACTTACAACCCTAAACCTACAATCGTAAACCTAAAACTCTAAACCCTAAATCTAAAATAACACTAAACCTAAACCTTAAACTAAACCCTAAACCCTAACTCTAATAACTAACCCTAAACCTAAACCTATACCTAAATCCTAAACTAAACCCTAAACTAACCTAAACCCAAACCTAAAACTAAAACCCTAAATTAAAACCTAAAATAAACCTAAACCCTAAACCCTAAACTAACCTTAAACAAACCTAAACCTCAAAATAAAACCTTAAAGCCTAAACACTAAATAATAAATAAACCTAAACCCTAACCTAAACTAAAACCTAAATAAAACCTAAACCCTAAACCCAAAAAACCCTAACCCTAAACCCTAAACCCTAAAAGTATAAACCTAAAAATTCCTAAACTCTAAATCTAAACTAAATGCTAACCCTAAACCTAAACCTAAAGTAACTAAATAAAAAAAATAAACCTAATAAACTAAACCCTAAAACATAATATACCTAAACCCTAAGAATGGGTAGAACCTTAAACATCACCATGAAGTTAGATTAAAAGAGGAGGAAGTGATTATCATAAATGGGGATCAGAGGTGTTGATAAATGGTAAAACAGGTTGTGGAGGTGGGAGGATCAATGGAGGTTACATCCTAAAATAGGACATCGGGATATGATAAAGATCCCATTAAATAGTCATGGTGTTTTGGTAACTGAGACAAAGAACCATAAATATGTCGCTATTGGAACTATGTCTTTACAAGAATAGAGTTATCTAGGTTTATTGATTTGCTCTATGCCTCATTTATCTATGTCATCGCATGTGTCTAAAAACTAGTTACTTGGTTGATGAAATTGAAGAAAATTGCAAATTTGTTCTCTATAAAAAATAAATAAAATAAAAAAACCCACCCTAAACCCTAAACTAAAACTAATGTTAAACCTAAACCCTAAACCCTAAACCCTAAATGCTTAAACCCTAAACCTAAACCTAAACCCTAAACCCTAAACCTAAACCTAAACCCCAAAAACCTAAAACCCTAAAACCTAAACTCGAATAAAATCTAACTAAAATTAATAATAATAACTAAACCTAATAAATGAATAATAAACTAATAATTAAACACATAAACTAAACCAACTAACTAAACTAAACCCCAACCATAACTAACTAACTAAACTAATAAACTAAAACTAATAACTAAATAATAATTAATAAACCAAACTAACTAATAAAAAACAAACTAATAATTAATAAACTAATAATAAACTTAAACTAAAAAATTAACTAATAAACTAATAAATAAATAATAATAAACTAAACTAATAAGTAATAATAATATATTATTTTTTTTATAATAAAAAAACTATAAACCTAATAAAACCAACTAATAAAATAATAATTAAAACCCAAATAAAACTAATAATAATTAAATAAACCTTATAAACTAATAGTAACCAATTATTATAATAAATAAATAATAAACTAAATAAAAACCAAAACTAACAAATAAAACTAAAACCTAAAAAAAAAACTAATAAAAAAAAACTAACTAATAAAACTAATAATAACTAAATAACTAAATAGTTAATAATTAACTAAACTAATAAACTAATAAACTAATAACTAAAAAACCTAAAACTAACTAAACTAATAATAAACTAATAAAATAATAATAACTAAACTAATAAATAATAATAAACTAATAAAAATAAGAATAAACTAATAAACTAACCAATATAAAACCAACTACAACCTAATAATAACTAAACTAACATCTAATAATAATAATAAAATAAATGATAATAAAAACTTACTAAAACCTAAAAACTAACTAAACTAATAAATTACTAACTAAACTAAAACTAACAAATAAAACTAATAATAATAACTAAAAAAACTAAACTAAACCCATAAAAAACTAAAACTAATAATAATATCTAAACTAATAAAACTAATAAACTAATAACATAATAATAATAACTAAAAATAATAAGTAAAAACTAATAATAACTAATAATAACCAAAATTAACTAATAAACCCAATAAATAAACCCAATAAATAAAACCTAAATAAACCTAATAAAACTAAACTAATAAAAACTAATCTAATAAAACTAATAAAAACTAATAACTAAACTAATAAAAAAAAAACCAAAAAAATAAATAATAAATAAACAAACTAAAACTAAACAAACATAAACAAAATAATAATAATAATTAACCTAAACTAAACTAATAATAATAATAATAATAATAATAATAATAATAATAACTAGTAAAGTAATAAAAACTAATAAAAAATAATAACATAATAATAATAAACTAAAATAATAAGTAAAAAAACTAAAAATTAATAATAAAACTAACTAATAAACATTAATAAAATAAACCTAATAACATTAAAACCTAAATAAACCTAATTAAACAAAAAAAACTAATAAAACTAAACTAATAAAACTAATAATAAACTAATAACTAAACTAATAATAAAACTAAAAAATAAATTAATAAATAATAAACTAAAACTAAAACTAAAACAAACATAAACTAATAAAAAATAATAACCTAAACTAAACTAATAATAATAATAATAATAATATATAAACTAAACTAATAATAAAACTAAACCCATAAACTAAACTAATAACTAAACCATAAACTAAAGTTAATAACTAACTAAACTAAAAATTAATAAACCTAAACCCTAAATAAAACTAATAATAAACATAATAACCAAAACTAATTAATTAAACCTATAAAGTAAACTAAAACTAATAATAACTAAATAAACCAATAAAGTAATAATAACTAACTAAACTAACTAACTAAAAAAAATAAACTAAAACCCAATAAATAAACTAATAAACCAATAACTAATAACATAATAATAATAATAATACTAATAATAATAATAATAATAATGATAATAATAATAAAACTATAACATAACCAATAAACTAATAAACCAATAAATAAACTAAACTAATAACTAATAACAATAGTAATAAAACTAATAACCAATAAACTAATAAAACCAATAAAACTAACCAATAATAACTAAAACCAAAACCCCAAAAAAACTAAATAAACTAATAACTAAACTAACTAATAAACTAAACCTAATAACTAAAACTAAACTAACTAACTAATAACTAATCTAAACCTAATAATAACTAAACTAATAAAAACCTAAACCCTAAACTAATAAAATTAATAACTAAACCTAACCCCTAATAAACTAAACCTAATAACTAATAAAACTAACTAAACCTAAACCATAAACTAAACTAAAATTAACTAAAACTAATAAATAACTAACTAAATAACTAACTAATAACTAAACCTAAACACTAAATTAAAATAAACCAAATTATTAAAAACTAATAATAACTAATAATAATAAACTAATAACTAAAACTAATAATAAAAAATAAACAAACAAACTAATAATAACTAAATAATAAACTAAAAAACTAAAAGCTAATAACTAACTAAAACTGCCTAAACTAATAACTAATAAAAATAAAATTAATAAACTAATAAAACTAACCAAAAAACCTAAACCTATAATAATAAACTAATAAAATAAATAAAAAAATAAACTAATAAACTAATAACTAATAATAATAAACTAAACTAAAACTAAAAACTAAAACTAAACTAATAAACCACTAAACCCCTAAACTAAACTAAAACTAATAAAACTAATAAAATTAACTAACTAATAAACTAAACTAATAAATAAAACTAAAACTAACAAATAAATAATAAATAAACTAATAAACCAATAATAACTAAATATAACAAAACTAAACTAACCAAAACATAATAATAATTAATAATAATAATAAATCTAAAAGTAATAATAAACCAATAACCAATAACAAAACCAATTAACTAAACTAAACTAATAATAATAATAATAATAATAATAATAATAATAATAATAATAATAATAATAATAATAATAATAATAATAATAATAATAATAAAAACTAAACCAATAAACTAAACCCATAAACCAAACTATAAACCATAAAACCAAATTAAAACTAACTAAACCCAAAAATTAATAAACCTAAACTAATAATAAAACTAATAAAAAATAATAACCAAAACTAATAATTAAACCTATAAAAAACTAAACTAAATAAATAAACCTAATAAAGTAATAATAAAACCAAACTAAAATAAATAAAAATAAACTAAAACTAATAAATAAACTAATAAACTAATAAATAACCAATAACTAATAATAATAATACTAAATAATAATAAACTATAACCAATAACTAATAAACTAATAAACTAAAATAAACTAAACCAATAACCAATAATAAACTAATAAAAAAACTAATAACTAATAAACTAATAAAAACCAATAAAACCAACTAATAAAACCAATAAACTAAACCAAAAAAAAACTAAACTAAACTAATAATAAACTAATAATAAACTAAACTAATAACCAAAAAACTAAACCAACTAACTAATAAAATCTAAATAAATAACTAAACTAATAAAATTAATAACTAAAACCAACAAAAAATAAAAATAATAACTAAAACTAATAAAATAAAAAACTAATTAAACTAAACCATAAAACTAAACTAATAATTAACTAAAACTAATAAATAACTAATAAATAACTAACTAAATAATAAAACTAAAACTAATAAACTAAACCAAAACTAATAAAAACTAATAAATAAACTAATAACCAAAACTAATAATAAAAAAATAAAACAAATAAACTAATAATAACTAAGTAATAACTAAAAACTAAAAACTAATAATAACTAAAAACCTAAACTAATAACTAAATAAAACAAAAATTAATAAAACTAATAAAACCAACTAAAACAAACCAATAATACTAATAAACTAATAAAATAAATAAAAAATAATAATAATAATAATAATAATAATAATAAACCAAAACCAAAAAACTAAAAACTAAACTAATAAAACCACTAAATAAACTAAACTAAAAAACTAATAAAATAATAAAATTAACCAACTAATAAACTAAACTAATAATAAAAAAACTAAAACTAAACAAATAATAATAAATAAACCAATAATAAACCAATAATAACTAAATATAAATAAAACTAAACCAACAATAACAAAAAACTAATAATAAAACTAATAAAACTAAACTAACTAAACTAATAATAATAATAATAATAATAAACTAAAATAAACAAAACAAACTAATAATAAACTAATTAACCTAAACTAAACTAATAATAATAATAATAATAATAATAATAATAATAATAATAATAAACTAAACTAATAATAAAACTAAACCCATAAACTAAACTAAACCATAAACCAAAATTAATAACTAACTAAACCTAAAAAATTAATAAACCTAAACCCTAATAATAAAACTAATAATAAACATAATAACCAAAACCAATTAATTAAACCTATAAAGTAAACTAAAACTAATAATAACTAAATAAACCTAATAAACTAATAATAACTAACTAAACTAACTAACTAAAAAATAAACTAAAACCTAAATAACCAATAAACTAATAATAACTAATAACATAATAATAATAATAATAATAATAATAATAATAATAATAATAATAATGATAAATAATAATAAAACTATAACTACAACTAATAAACTAATAAACTAATAAATAAACTAAACTAATAACCAATAATAATAAAAACTAATAACTAATAAACCAATAAAAAACTAAAACTAACTATAACTAATAAACCTAAACCCTAAATAAAAACTAACTAAACTAATAACTAAACTAACTAATAAACTAAACCTAATAACTAAAACTAAACTAACTAACTAATAACTAATCTAAACTTAATAATAACTAAACTAATAAAAACCTAAACCCTAAACTAATAAAATTAATAACTAAACCTAACAAAATAAAACCTAACCCCTAATAAACTAAACCTAATAACTAATAAAACTAATTAAACCTAAACCATAAACTAAACTAAAATTAACTAAAACTAATAAATAACTAACTAAATAACTAACTAATAACTAAACCTAAACACTAAATTAAACTAAACCAAACTATTAAAAACTAATAATAACTAATAATAATAAACTAATAAATAAAACTAATAATAAAAACTAAACTAACAAACTAATAATAACTAAATAATAAACTAAAAAACTAAAAGCTAATAACTAACTAAAACTGCCTAAACTAATAACTAATAAAACAAAATTAATAAACTAATAAAACTAACTAAAAACCTAAACCTATAATAATAAACTAATAAAATAAATAAAAAATAAACTAATAAACTAATAACTAATAATAATAAACTAAACTAAAACTAAAAACTAAAAACTAAACTAATAAACCACTAAACCCCTAAACTAAACTAAAACTAATAAAACTAATAAAATTAACTAACTAATAAACTAAACTAATAAATAAAACTAAAACTAACAAATAAATAATAAATAAACTAATAATAAACTAATAATAACTAAATATAAATAAAACTAAACCTAACAATAACCTAAAAATAATAATAAAATGAATAAAACTAAACTAACTAAACATAATAATAGACTAATAATAATAATAAATCTAAAAGTAATAATAAAACTAATAACTAATAATAAACTAATAAAACTAATAATAATAACAATAATAATAACTAATAATAATAATAAAACAAACTAAACTAATAACTAATAATAACCTAATAAAACTAATAATAACTAAACTATAAACTAACTAAACTAAAACTAATATAATAATAAACCTAATAACTAAAACTAACAAACTAATACCTAAACCAATAACTAATAACTAAATAATAGTAACTAAAAAACTAATAATAAAAAACTAATTATAACTAACCAACTAATAAAACTAATAAAAACTAATTAAAGCTAATAATAAATAACTAAACCCAAAATAATATAATAAACTAAAAAACCCCATAAACTAATAATAATAATAATAATAAATCCAACAACTAATAACAATAATAATAACTAATAATAATAATAAAACTAAAACTAATAAAAACCAATGATAAACTAAAACTAATAATAATAATAATAATAATAATAATAATAATAATAATAATAAAATAAATAAATAAATAAAGAAAAAAACTAATAAAACCTAACCTAAACTAATAATAAACTAACAAAACTATCTAATAAATAACTAAATAAAACTAAAACTAATGATAATAAATAACAACAATAAACTAAACTAATGACTAAAACTAATAAACCAACAACTAAACCACAACTCAAAACTAATAAAACTAATAAACTAATAAATAATAATAATAATAATAATAATAATAATAATAATAATAATAATAATAAACTAAAACTAAACTATTAACTAAACCCATAAAACTAATAATAATAATAATAATAATAATAACTAAACAAACTAAACTAACTAAAAACTAAACCCTAACTAACTAATAAACTAATAATAATAAAACTAATAAATAATAAACTAACTAATAATAATAAATAAACCACTAATAAACTAAACTAATAATAAAACCTAAATAAATAATAAAACTAATAATAATAATAAATAATAAATAAATAATAAATAAACCTAATAATAATAAACCAAACTAAACTAAAACATAAACTAAACTAATAAACTAAACATAATAAAATTAAACCTAATAACTAAACACATAACTAATAATAAAGACTAATAATAACTAAAACTAATAAACTAATAAATAAACTAAACCCACCAAAAAAACTAATAACAACTAACAAAACCTAAACTAACTAAACTAACAATAAACTAATAAATAATAATAAACTAAACTAATAATAAAACCAAAACCAAACTAACTAATAAACTAAACTAAACCTAAACTAATATAATAATAATAATAAACCATTACAACTAAAACTAAAACTAATAATAACAAATAAAACTAATAATAATAATAATAATAATAATAATAATAATAATAATAATAATAATAATAATAATAATAACTAATAAATAATAATAAAACCAAACTAAACTAACTAATAATAATAATAACCCAATAATAAACTAAATAATTAAAAACTAACTTAAATAAACCTAAACTAGTAAAACCTAATAAAACCTCGACCCCTAAACTAACTAAAAAACATAAACCCCCATTAATTAAACTAATAATAATAATAATAAATAATAACTATAAAAAACTAATAAAAAACCTAAACCCCAATAAATAAAACTAATAAAAAACTAATAATAAACTAACTAATAATAATAATAATTAAACTAATAATAACTAATAAAAATTAATAAAATCTAAATAATAAATTGAACCTAATAACTAAACTAATAAAAACTAATAAAACTAACTAAAATAATAATAAACTAATAATAATAAACTAAAATTAACTAAAACTAATAAAACTAATAAACTAAAATAATAATAATAATAAACTAATAAAAACTAATAATAATATAATAAACCTAAAAAATAAACTAATAAAACTAAACTAAAACTAAAAAACCAAACCATAATAATAATAAAACTAAACTAATTAATTAACTAAAACCAATAAAAAATAAAATAATAACTAACTAAACCAAATAACTAATAATAATAATAATAAAAACTAAAACTAAAACTAATAAACTAAACTAATGAAACCTAAACCCACTAAATAATAAACTAAACTAAAAACCTAAACCCTAATAACTAATAAAAAACTATAATAATAAAAAATAAACTAAAACCCAATAAATAACTCATAATAACTAAAACTAAAATAACTACACTAATAAACTAATAAAACAAAACCTAAATCCTAACTAAACTAATAAATAATAAACTAATAACTAACTAATAATAACAAAACTAACTAAAACTAACTAAACTAAATAAATATGAACCTAAACCCTAAACTAAAACTAAACCCAAACCAAACTAATAATAATAACTAACCTAAGAACTAAAACCTAAGAATAACTAAACTAAACTAAAATTAACAACTAACTAAATATAACTAACTAAAAAAACTAATAAAATAATAAATAAATAATAAAAACTAATTAATTAATAAACTAATTAATAATAATAAAATAATAAACTAAAAAACTAAAGTAACTAAAGTAATAATAATAAACTAAAACAAAATAACAAAACCTAAACCCTAAATAAAAAACTAAACTAAATAAAACCCAAACTAACAATTAAATAAAAACTAATAAATAATAACTAATAATTACTAATAAAAAACTAAAAAATAATAATAACTCATAAATAATAACAATAAACTAATTAATAATAATATCTAATAATAATAAAAGCTTATAATAAAATAGCTAACCAAAAACTAATAACTAATAATAAACTAACAAACTAATAATAAACTACTAAATAAAAACCTAATAAATAACTCACTAACTAATAACAATAATAAACTAAATAAAACTAATAATAAAATAATAACTAAAACTAAACCCACTAAATAAACTAAATAAGTAAGTAATAACCCAATAATAATTAATAATAATAATAAATGATAAACTAAACTAATAATAATAATAATAATAATAACTAACACTAATAATAAACTAACTAATAATAACTAATAAATAATAAAAACTTGTAAAAAAATTCCCCTAAACCCTAAACCCCAAACACTAAACCCTATGCTATAAAAGCTCAACTAACCTTAAACCCTAAACCCTAAAAAGCAAAAAAGCTAAACATAAACTAAATAAAACCTAAAAAGAAAATAAATAAAAAACTTAAATAAAAATAAAATAAATAAAATAAAATGAAAACCTAAACTAAAACCTAAACCAATAAAATAAAATAAAATATAAAATAAAAACTAAAATAAAATAAAATAAATAAAAACCAAAATTAAACTAAAATAATAATAACCTAAATAAAATAAAAACTAAACATAAAATAAAAATAAAATAAAATAAAAAGTAAATAAAACCTAAACTTAAAAAGTAAACCTAAAAATAAATAAAAAATAAAACATAAACCCTGAACTAAAATAAAAATAAAATAAACATAAACCTAAACTAAAATAAATAAAACCTAAACCTAAACTTAAAATAAACTAAGCCTAAGCCTAAACCTAAACCTAAACCCTAAATAAAATTAAAAAAATTAAAAATAAACCTAAACCTAAACTAAAAAATAAAACCTCAAAAAAATCTAAAATAAAAACCTAAAACCCAAACCTAAGAAAATAAAATAAAAACCTAAAATTAAACCTAAAAATAAAAAATAAAGCCTAAACCTAAAAAATAAAATCAAAATAAAACTAAACTAAAAATAAACCTAAACCTAAACCTAAAATAAAAAAATAAACTAAAATAAAAAACCTAAGATAAAATAAATATACCTAAAATAAATAAACTAGACAAAAAAAATAAAATTAAACCTAAATAAAATGA